>JAPSES010000236.1:2497678-2512962 GCA_029822895.1 Maxillicosta whitleyi
TCCTGAAAATTTCATCAAAATCCGTCCATAACTTTTTGAGTTATGTTGCTAACAGACAGACAGACAGACAAACAAACCTCCTTGGCGGAGGTAATTACTATTACCACAATACAGCAGATAATATACTATCACAAAGTATCATGATGTTTTTAGAGCTAGGAAACAAATGGATAAAATAAAGCTTTCTTGCCATGATGTATTAAAGGCTTTTTAATAATTTTCTACTAATTTCAGAGTACCTCTGCTCCTTTTTTCACTTGGTAAGATCGTATTAATGTTAAGTGATAAACAGATATTACACATAGTGTGATCTTCTCAGTAGCTGTGAGCGTTTTCAGTACTCTACAGTTAAATGCTCCTATACGCTTGTGTTTTCCACCATATGCAGTAACTTTTAAGTGACTGTATCTGTCACCACATGAATCGCTGAAGGTGCCCTCAAGGCTAATAATGGCCAAGCACCCAACTAGGCAGCTTCGTGCTGGATTTTGTCACCCATCTCTATCTTTTTCGCACTCGCTGTGTGAGAACATAAATACTCCGAAATGATCCCGTGCACACACACTCCTTCCCTAAAATTAAGCTCTATTAAAGGCAAAACACTTAGAGGAATGAAAATTAAAACAGTTGTAACATAAAAATGTACAAACAGTGAAGAAGCAGTCAGTTAATATTAATTATTTTATGAGACATGAGCAAAGGCAGAAGTCTTGTCCTGGCACCACCACACAGACCACCTCCTCCACACGCCTTTTATTCCACTTACACTTAAATCTGATGCTTGTCTTCTTTTTTTCTTTTTTTTTATGCCTCTGCACTGGCAGCAGCCGTGGTCATTATGATTTCAAGATGCCCGTCTGCCATTCCTGTGAATGGAATAGCTCAGAAATGTCTTGTGGGAATTTCATTACATCTGGCAGAAATGTTCACTTGGCCTCAAGGATGAACTGAGTTGAAGTTAACGGTCAAAGGTCAAAGCTGCTGTGATCTTCCCAAACACATTTTACCATAAGTTGGATTGGCTGGAGCACATCTCAGCTGACGTCGGAGAAAGGCGGGATACACCCTGGACAGGTTGACAGTTCATTATAGAGACAGCCAGTCATTCACACTTAGGGGCAAGTTGGAGTGACCAATTAACATATTAAGGTGCATGGTTTTAAACGGTGAGAAAAATCCAGAAAACCATCTTCCTCCGTGGTAACAAACCGTTACACCACTGTCCAAATGTAAAATTCAGTGGTGATGCACTGATATCAGCCATGATTTTTGACAAAATTGGCCAATTATGACAGCATTTCCCAGAAATATATAATAGGATTAAATGATGATGAGATGACATTTTACACACTAAAGGTCGAGTCAATTCTCCTCTCATATCATAATATTCAGCTTTTTTTAGCCATTATTTAACACCATAACTTGCAAAACAGAACATGCAATTGTATCCGTATTTCACGCTTTGTCAGATACTAAATCGGTGATACTTATCCAGAGTATTGGGGAGTATAGTTCTGTGCTGTTGGCGTTTTAGATTTCTGTTTTTCTTTTTTTGCAGAAACATTCATATTTGCAGGATTTTCTACTGTCATGGCTCCACTTTTGTGTTCAGACACAGCTTTATTAGCTAATGCAAGGATTTCGCATGATGACAGAAGCGAACACTGTAATTTAAAAATCTCTTCTACATAATTAGTGTTAGGTTTTTCCTTTTCTGAGTGCTGAAAGCCGTACGAATCAAAACGTCTGTTTCAGTTAAATTACTGTATCATGAGCCTACAGGCAAGGGTCATGTAACACAATGAAAGAAAGTGATTTACAGCATCGAAACCAGGCAAAGTTGTATTAGAAAGAGAAGAGGTCAGGAGTGCAGGCAGAGCTTGAGGCTGTCTGACCCCAGGATTGGGTCATTAAATCTAAACCAGTCAAAGAAAATGTAACGGAACTAATAATGACAGATTCTACTGACCTTAAGCCCTCGGCCTTGCAAGCGTGAGCAAAAGGGATGACTTAGCCTTGACTCGAATGGTCACCACAGAGAATATTTGAATATAGAGCTTGCTTCCTAATGAGCAGCTTAATGAGCCACTGACAGGACTTTTGTCTTTTCTACTGCATGTTGTTCAGTCCATGATCGGTCGTGATGGAGGGAGCGACTCACTGACTTGAAGAAAGAGAGGGACTTCACAAAAGCAAAGCAATTAATTGAATGATAAACTTTTTGTCATCTTGCCATTGTTTTCTTTTTTCTTTTTTTTGTACTAGCAACTCGTGTTATGCAAAAATGACTAAATCATTCACTATGATATATGTTAGACTTGTTCAGACAGGCGCATTGTGCTGGTGTCTCATGCAATGCAGGCGTTTCCATCCCCGCTGACACTGTTATTGTGCTCTGTTGTCACAGATCTAATTATCCGTTTTCAAAGCTTTGCACTTTAGGATTTTTCTCCCAGCTTATCATTTTTCTGGGTCCCCCTCCTCCTTCTTCCAATTGCTTCACTGTACAATTAAGTGTTGTCTTTACTGGTTTAGCCATAACTAAGCATCTGCCGGGTTTCTGATGCACAGCACGAGTTTTTGCATGCAGCCACAAATCACTATCCACCACGACTTAAAATAAATGAAGCTCCATCCGACCCACGGAGAACACATTTAATATTTGCAGTGTGTTTGTTAGTTTCTGTGTGTGATGTTTAACAGTAATGATAATTAGCACCAGTCGCTTCTTTGATAATTTCATTTGGTTAACTTTCCACTGTTTTAATCGCAGTCTCACAGCACAATGTAAGCTTCTTTTGTGGAGTTTCTCCACAGTGGTTGAGGCCTGCTCACTGGGGTACATATACTAAAACAGACTGTCTACTACCTCAGATACTTTTCATTACATGATCTTGGAGAGAAACTTTTTTTTTTTTTTTTTTTTTTTTTCATAATTGCTCACAGCTTTCCTTAACTGTCTTGATGGAGAGAAGTGGTTATGGCTTCAGACCGCTGACACCCTTGACACAGTTTGAGAGCTCTGTTACACAGTTAACTCTGTTTGGAGAAGTCAAAGGCTGAATCACATACTTTATTTGTACTATCTACGCAGGATGTCCATAGACTAACCCAGAACGTATGATCATACTGTGAGCTTACAACCCCATATCCTCTCTTCCATCACACTGTCCTGCCATCTCCCTCTTCTTCCATGTGCCAAGAGACAGAGCTTAAGGCCAGGGCTGACAAAACGGCGTCATTATCTTAGTGTTAGCGCCTGCCCACGCTTTGCCTCTCATTCATTTCACAGCTAGGCTCCTGGCCCCAGAGGGAGAGATAGATCATGTGGGCGAGAAACAGAGAGCAATGGTCTCTTCATCTGTGATTCTACACTTTCCCACTCCATCCCCCTCTCTCTCCCCACTTGCTTTTTACCTACTGCTCCCTCATGGTTTAACAAAATGCATGATGCCATCATTAGGAATCCCGCTAGCACTGAGTGAAGCAGAAATGAGAGAAAGGTGGCTCAGCTTCCTCGTTCATAACTCAAAAGTGTGTTCCAACTAACATTTTGTTTGAGATATTTACGCTAGTGCACATACGTCTTTGAACACTCAAGGTTTCCCACAGTTTGACACAAATAGGACCATACACAGAAGTGTGTTATATTAATATTTTTTTTAAAAATCATATTTTAAGTTAGATGCATCCACAAAAATCAACTCTTCTCCAAATATGAGTGGACGTACTGTGTAAAGTGAGGTTAGTGGAGTAAGCGTGGGCAGGAATGAGAAAGGACAGGGCTCAGTGGTGGCAGCCCTTTAAATCCAGCTGTGAAGTCTGAATAATTTGCTCTTTAATGGCAATCATAACTCATTGTGCTGTTGTAATGTGTTCCACATTAACAGTGTGGGAGCTGGCTGTGGCTCATCTGTGCCTAATGCGCTATAGCTACAGGCTAAGAGCTCCCATCAAACACAGTTCAACTATCACTTCCTCCTCTTAAAGTCTTTTGTTTACTTTGTGTACTCCTCACACCCACGTTACAGTGAAACTTTGAAAGGCCGGAGACACCTCTCGCAGTATATGGTTTCTGCTCCAAGTCTCTTGAGTCCCCAGTTACCTATATTTAGCCATTAGAGGTTATATTTGCTCATTATTTTGTGAGAACAGTGCAGTGAAGTCTAACTTGTCAGAGAGCAGAGCATCTTCTGATGCTAATGAGGTGATCCTGTGGCCGTGTCTATAGGCCATATTCCAAGAAGGTGTCAGTCTGGATGTAAACCTTTGTGCCTTTGCTCTACTGCAGGCATCCATACTCTAGGAATAGAAGCAGCACAGGTGTGAGTTTCAAACCAGGAAGGGTGGAGAATAAGAGGCACTGTTTGTGTAAAAAAAAAAAAAAAAGAGTGATAGATACACCAAGATAGAAGTACTGCTGCTGCACTTAAACTGAGTTTACACTGTGAAGCTCCAGCAAATACATATGTGCAAACACTTCCATATGTGAAAACACACAGTCAATCCAACATCATAAATATATGCAATTAACATCTACAACCACACCTCTGCCTGTCAAGACTGTGGCTTTAACATTTTTTTTCCCCCGTCGATGAGTTAATGTAATCACCAGCTGTCGAAAGGAAGAACTCAACTAAAAGTTTAGACCAAACAACGTTTGCGTGCTTCATTTTCACTGGACAGGGCACATGTTTTAGATGTTCATAAGAAGATTAAATATATACTTGCACAGGGCAGGCTATGCTTCAATCAACGACATAAAACACACCTCAAATCCTGACTATGCTGCACTATCACCAAGTTTAACCCCCCCACCCCTTCACTCTCTCCATGCTTGTTTGCCCAGAGCATGCAAGGATTAGCTAAAGCGATTATCACAAGCTTTTGCAGTTTTGTGAAGATGAATCATAGTAATACTACACAGTGATGCGCCGCATGCATTTCCAAAAGCCCTCTACTTGGTTTGTGATTTTCCAAATTCTACCCATTTGGCTTCACCTCATAAAGCCAGGTGCAGGTGAGTCATCTCAAGCCAAACTGGCAACTTATCACAAATGCATATGCATATACACACAGAGACACACATGCACTCAGAAATCTATGCGTCACTGTTTTTAAACCCACAGGCATATGGATTCCTGTGACTTTTGTGACACTATATGTTTTAGGAGGACAGTTTGGTGCAGGAATGCTCATCCTATTTTGTTCTTTTAAATTCTAAGCAATAATGCAACATTGCAGTTTTTTGATAACTTGTTTAACTCAGTTTAACTCAGTCAAACGGAGCTGTCGCACACCCCATAGGGACATCCTGCCTTTGGCAATTTGTGACTTTGCTACAATACTATACACCACTAAATCATGTTTACCCAGAGGCTATTTCATTTCCAAAGTATGGCTTTTTAGTATAGGATTTGATAATGCATAAATGTCCGAGCTAAGTACAATATCATAATTCAAGCTTAATTTACAGCTGTGTATGTAAAACTATATTCCATTCCACTGGGTCTTCTTTTTCTAGTGTAGCTATTTTTTCTCTTTTTCCTTTTCCAGTGTTTATAGTTCCAACTGCACATTAGCACCTCTCCTGCAGATGGTGTGGTCTAATTGTGCAGGCTTTCTCCCATTCTGCAGCCTCCTCCCTCCATGCCATCTTCCAGGCTGAACAGATGATCACGGCCTCTGGTTTCTCTCCCCGGCCTAAAAGGCTCAGGAGGATGTTCTCATTAACAGGACTTGTCAGAGCAACCTGCTAGCGCTGCTAATTTATTTCCCCCGTACACACAAAAAGTACCATAAGCAGACCACACACACTCACACTGAACTCACACTGGTGCACATGTGCATATTTGTGTGTATATCTCTTGCACAGATACACTGAGACAGTCTCTTGCCCTCTGCTCATAAAAGCCTACACGTAGACACATGGCCTCTTCAATAGAGCTCCAGGGCCTTCTCCTGCTAGATTGCACAACAATTAGCTGCAATGAGGTTTGTTCTGCATCTCTGCCAGTCTGACAAATGATATATGCACATTTGTTTGCGAGACATATGTGTTTGTTTGTGTGTGCTGGAGGATTTGTTTTCGGCAGGTACTTGGAAGGTAGGCTGTTGCAGAGATGTCTGTGCCTCTGGGAACCGAGCTTTCTTCAGCCTGGAGTTAGTGCACGGTTGCTTTAGTTTGTGTATATAGATGTATAAATGTAGGAATGCATGTATGTGCGCTTAGGGGGAGGTTTAACGGTGATTGCCTGTGTATTGGCTCACAGGTCGGTCAAATCAATGTGCACCTTATCAGCACCTGCAGTAAAGCATTTGTGTACTTCACACTTTCACCCACTAGAGACTCATTTGGACCAGACAGCCCTCCTGCACACATACAGACAAACACATTTATGGACACACACAAAAACCTTAAAAGCTCTCTCCGTCTCTCCGTCTCTCCCTCTCTTTTGTTCTTTGGGCTATGCCCTGTTGTTGTCTACAAGCCATAAGACACATTTGGCTGACAGTTTTAAGACCCATCAGTCACTTCTCCTTAAAGGCCGCTCATTCAGTCCACAAGAAGGCACAGTGCTGGCACATAATAGAAAAACACTATGTGCTGACAAACCCATAATGACATAGATGCCCTCAGGAACATGTTGTTAGCCCTCATCAGTGCCTGTTTCTTATTTAACTTGCTCTATGACACTCTACTTTAAAGTTCACACATGCAGTCCCACATACACGGCAGACAACCTATTACTAAATGAATACTATTTTAAATGGTGTAGACTTTTTCAGATGGAAGTGTTAGGCTAAATAATCAATTGTTTATAATCCCAGGTAGCCAATCAAGTCTAAAACTGCTATTTGGATAGGTGTCTCTGGTATTAGTTATTTTCCTTTTAGCGCTTTTTGGGTCTCTACCAACTACTGCTAGGAAATGTGTGGCTTTTTATATGCCAACTGGAATGTTGGACAGATAATGTTTGTACCAGGTATTTTTTCAGAGAGCTCTGCTGCCTTGACAAAAGTGTTAAATTCATGGATGTAAAATGAAAACCGCAGACTTGATGCTAAAGGGCGACACAGAGCTGAGGCGAAGTGCAGAGTTGTTTTTTGTTTTTTTCATCCTATATCATTTCATTGACTGTTAATTTTTGATTGAGTATTGCATAAAGTACTTTTAAGTACATGAGATTTGACATGAATGAATAACATAGGGTGTAAATCATGCATTTATTTCATGTTACAGAGCCATCATGGGTAATGGAGATCATGAATATGGGGGGGGGGGGTGGTGGTAGTGGGGGGTTACTATTAAACTATATTTCACTACAGATTGCAGAATTTATGAAGCTTTGCAGATGTTCAGGCAGGCACACACATCAGATCTAGTAATAGGGATTTTCTACCCAGTCATTCTCAACCTCAGCCTGTCCTACTCCAATTAGCATGCTTTATAACTGAGCAGCCTTCACTCTGAGGACCTGCTCCTAGATCCACAAGATAATCATTTACTCCTTTCTTTGTATTTGTATTTATATGTATTCAGTCATTTATACTTGTTTGTTCAAATATTATGAATATCAGACATATCTAGGTGGGTTTTCTCAGTTATTTTAGTAAATGTCCAATGTGAATATCCTGCTTCAAATGCCCTTAATTACCCTGCACACTGAATAGGAGGCAAGGGTTCAGTTTGTTTGTTTGTTTTGTTTATTAACACTCTAGCAGCAAAACTATTGAATTCATACCAAATTGGGTTTATAGATTTTCAGTGACCTAGTATAGATCTGATTACCTTTTGGGAAATGTAGGTCAAAGTTCACATTTCTTATGATTTTTTTTTCTCCATTTGCTTTTAATAGGCAAAATTTCCAACGTCAATAAAAACATCAATTTTGTTTCAAATTACTTTAAACTTGGCACATATATAGAGGTAATTGACATGCTGACATCAACGCACATATACACACGATAACATCACCTGGATCGATACCAAAATAAAGTACAATATTTGCAAAGGGCAGGGTTTGTTGTACCTGGCACCACTTGTTATAATTCAGAACATATTCTGAATTTATTTACTTCATTTTATTTAAACATGTCATGTAACAGTGTGAATGGATGGCTGGATGAACATAATGATGCATCTTTAGTCACCTGACCCCAGAGGCCGCTGTGGGTATCTACGGCAGCTGTAGACTCACAAGCTGAAAGCATATTTACACACAAAAGCTGTCTGAAAAGGATAAAGACATGGCTGATTTGGAGAGTTCATCTAAGTACATATTTCAGTAGGTAAGCAATTTGACCAGCAGGCATTCAACTTCAGCCCCGACAAAAATAAACTTGCTTCAAGGTTTCCTCAAGTTATAAGTGGAGTCTTTGGACGCAGAAAGCAGCTTTTCCCCTGGCAAACATCGCACAGCAAAATAATATTGCGGTGTCCTATCCCGTCTGTGAAATGCATTTCTGCTGGTGGTGTGTGCATAACCTTCTACACTGCAGACATGTTTTTTGCCTTCCTTCAAATCAGGGACTTACGGAAATTTGCAGTGCCTTTTCAGTGTCACAGCAAATAATGCACAGTTTAAAAATCCCTGAAACTAATCTTTGTAACCTTTCAAAACTTTTACAGTATTGTCATTAATTAGAATTAATAACAGTTTAAATATATTTTAGTTTTTCCAATATTAATGACAGTGACAGTGTTGGGTCACCTCGCCAAACTGAGTTGTCTGAATTTACTAGTAAATGGTCAAAATAAAAAAAATACTAATAACAATATTTTTAATGATTCAATATATATTTCATTCTCATTAATAATTAATTTGTGACTTTAACCGTATAACATCAAAAGTATCATATTTGATATATGAGTTTTGAAGCCCTCTACATGATCAGTGTGATATTTTTTTTCTTGAAAAACCTGATGTATGCAATTAGATACATGTAATACATGGATAAGGTAGACATATTTGTGTTATATTATGTTTGTGTTTGTTCAAAAATAATAATATTTGAACACTGAGACCCCGTGTATCAAATATGATACAAAATTCAATTCTGAAACGTATGGAAATTAACATTTAAAAAAAAAAAAAAAAAAAAGGGTTGTTCAGAAGGAGAACTGGAACTTTCTGCCAATGATTTAATGGTTCAGGCTTTACATGGTTAAAATGGAGTCATGAGCCAAAAGAGGTTGGGAGCCACTGCTCTATAGTATCTTTAGTTTTGTATAATGTATAAAACATTGATTCTTTTTTGCCTGTTTATTGAACTTTCAGCTCAGTTCCTATCTCAGTGAAACTTCAGAACCACTAATTGCACAGTTCAGCCATCCTAGTCCACCATCAGCCCTCAGATTTCAGGGATCACAGCCTGATGGCTATCTTTCAAGGGAGAAAAGAAATGATCTAGCTTCTCACCACTGAAAAATATCCCCCTGTCCTCTATACAGATTGTGTAATTGCGTGTATGTTATTCTACGGTTTAAAGGCTAGATGGCTTTCTTTGGTTTTGCGCCGACCCCTGCAAGTGGAAAAACAGAACGGTTTCTTAAAGTTTTGATGGAGAGATTTTGATTAGATTTGAGAAATACAGCCTGTATTTCCTCCAGCAATAGGGGGAAAGCAATTTTGTGCTGTTTGCTTCTTTGGGCAAGCTCGAGAAAACAATATGAAAATTATTTCTTTTTCTTTACACCAAGCATATTTGACGCTCGCAGGCAAACACTGAAATAAAGGCAAATTTGAAGCTTTTGGTTTTTTTGTTTTGTCCTCCAATGTGTTGCCTTTTCTACACCAGGATATCATCAGCATTTTCCTTGTATTATCTGTTTTGACAGAGAGTATAAAGTAATGCTTGCTTTGTTGTAGTGGATCAGGAACACGTGGTGATAGAGTAGGTAGACAGATTTTAAGGGGAACAACACACACATGGCAGTGAAATTGCTCTTAGAGAAGTGACAATGGAGTCATGGAAGCTCCTGTGTGTGGACAGAACAGACAAAAGTACTGAACAAAGGTTAGTAAAATTAGAATGCATGACAGCAAAGTCAAATCCTGCAGAGCTTGTGTTAATGCATACTGCTGACAGCTGCAATTATACTCTGAGTAAATGTTCTAAAAGACAAGACGTCCATCAGTTCTTCCCGGTCTTAGTCATTTCTTTTAACACCAGCTCAAAAAAAACAAAAAAAAAACACAATACCTCAGTCTGCTACATCTGTCTATGCAATATCCTGTTGGTCAGATGGTCAGACACAGCAGAGTTTGAGACACATTATTATAATACCATCCATATAGCGGTGATACAAAATCTGGGCCAAGACCTCAGGGAATGTTAACTTATACTGTACATATCAAATCCATCATTGAATTTGTAGGCAATCGATCCAGAAAACACGCTGGACCACAACCACAAAGCGCCTCTGTTAGTTTTTTCCCCCCTCCATAACCACAGAGACGCAGGGTAAAAGGCCAAATAACTGCTGAGAAGGAATGAGAAGAGTGTAGGGATATGAGCTGTGGTTTGCTGCAAATGCCTTTCAACTGTGTTAACTGTGTCAACTCTGAGTGCATGTGTGTGTTCTCAGCCCAGCACAACAAAATTTACTGTCCAGCACAGCAAAAAAAAAAAAAAAAAAAAAAATCCCAGTATTGCAAATAAAGTTCAGGAAGTTTGTGCTTACTTTCATTCTGCTGTTATTTTCTCTTCTTAGTTCTACAAAAGGGCTTTTTCTCTTCTTGGGAGAGGCTTTATTCTGCCTGATCCCTCTTTCTCGTATACTGCCTTCTCTCCTAATCACCACTAAAGCCAGCCCTAATTGCCAAAAGACTTGATTTTCTCCCTTTTTCTTATTCTCTCTTGCTTTCTGTCTTACTGTCTTATTGCCTGTCCTCCATTTTTCATATCTGCGCATAAGTACACAGTTTAGATGGGGAAAAGAGGAAAATGAATGTTTAATAAAAACCAATAGCGTGAAGTAAATATGACTGTCTTTGGATTTCATTAAAAGTGCGGCAAAGGCTTGTAAGTACATATCCACTGTTTCATAAGACCCTGGAGCCATGGCCATGTTTATATAAGTATTGTTTTTATTTACCCCATCCCCCCAAAGGGGAGGCAAGGGGTGCTGTGTCTGTGCCTGGTTTGGTTTGTTTGTTTGTTTGTTAACGCTCTAGCAGCAAAACTATTGGTTGAATTTAGACCAAATTGGGTTTATAGATTACCAGTGAGCCAGAATAGACCTGATTATATTTTGAGAAACAATAGGTTAATGTTAATTTTTTTAATCCCTCCCCCCTCTTATTTGCTTACAATGGGCGGAATTTCAAATGTCTGTAGTAGCAAAACTGTTGGTTCAATTCATACAAAATTGGGTTTATACATTGCCAGTGACCCACAATAGATATCGTTACATTTTGGGAAATGTAGGTCAAAGTTGAAATTTTTAATGATTTTAAATTTCTTTTACATCATTTTTTTTTTTCACCCCCATTTATTTATAATGGGTGACAAAAACTACTGGTGGAATTCATACCAAATTTGTTTTATTCATTGCTAGTGACCCAGAATATTTGTCATTACATTTTGGCAAAAGTAGGTCAAAATTCTAATTTCTTATGAATTTTCTAAATCTCTTTTTTTCTCCCATTTACTTACAATGTTTAATAATTTCAAATGTCTATAAAAGAAAAAACATCAATTTGTTTCAATTAACTTCAAATTTGACACATATATAGAGGCAGTTGATATTGCTGACATTTGCACATACATAGACAGCTGGATTGATGCAAAGGGCGGGGGTTGTGCCTTGCACTACTTATAAAGTGGAACATATTCTGTATATTCCATATTTTATATACTTCATATTATTTAAACATGACATGTAACAGTGTGAATGGATGGTGTATTAACATAATGTTGCTTCTTTTTTTTATGTTGATATCAGGTTACATCCTAGTGTTGTTTTATGACACAGTCAGAGGCATTTGTAGTCTTTGGGGATTTTGATGTTGTATTTTGCGATTATTAGTCATACAGACAACAAACAATCACACTGTGATTGTTTGGAGCCCTGACATCAGTTCATGTAACAGTTCAGCTGTCCTTGCTGGGAGAAATGGTAGAGAATTGATGAAGACCAATCAAGCATTTCTGTGCTTGTTAGGAGGAATACTAATCAGTCATTAGAGGGTTGCTGATTAGTCAGAAACACTGCCTTTCTTGGTCTCTGTGTGACTGTATGAATGTGTATGCGTCCTTGTGCAATATTGATTTTTGAGTGTAGGCTTGTACTCTGGTGTACTGCAGTGCAGAAGGGTCCCTGATGTACAGTAGCACAGTCCCTTTGCACATGAATTACACTTTGCAGTATTCTTCTAAGGTCAGTCAGTTTTGAGTAACACACTGGCAGTTTCTTACAATTGCTGAGATGTAGTTTCACTCAGATTATATGCGCCAATTTTACATTTTTTTTTATTTTTTTTTTGCCTTTGACACAGCATTAGAAAGAAAAAACTATTTCTGTGCCAGCCTGAGGAGTGATATGCCGAAGATCGGTCGTTTTCACAAAGCAGAAAGTTTGGTCCATTAAAGCAAAGAATCTGAGGTTGAACTCAAATGAGGTGTGAGATAACACTTTGTGAAACAGCAGAGGACAAAAAAAAAAAATCCAAAAATAATACAGTGCTATTCACCAACCATGTATGCCAAGACTCCAGCAGTTCTGAGATCAGCCAGCCTGTTCACACCAGTCAACCCCCTCCCATGATTACAAATACAAACACCAACCCCCGTGATTATCCATCCCACAACCTTGACAACAGGCAATGTAGACATTCAGGAAGGTTCATTTAAAGTTTCTACAAAACTATTTCAAGTAATTTTAAGTCAAGATGTATGTTCTATACCTCAAGCATTATGTTCTTCTTACTATCTAAGAAATGTAACAACAAACTACAAAATATACCACATTCTTTCAGTTTGTTTACCCTTTTTACTTTACTTCCATTCATTTTTTTTTTAACACTTAATGTGACGCAGCACTAATACAGATTGGATTTTCTAGCAAACAAATAGAGGAGTTTTGTGGTACAAACTCGCCAAGCTTTATCTACAGCCTAATACTATCTCATGCTGACTTTCGGATTTTTACCCAGAGAAAGCAGAGCCGTGAAGTAAAGTGTATCGGTGTTCAGCCAAACAAAACATAGAGTAAAGCTGCTTAATTTTACATAAGACACCACAGGGCATCCACATCCAAGACGCACATAACTCTATATCCAGTTCATGGTACACGACAACGCAAAACTGAGAAAGTTTCTGGGAAGAGAAAGAGAAAACAAGTTGTTGCATGACCAACATTCAAAACAAGGGGTTTGTAAAGCTAAAGCTAATGAGATAGCTTCTTTTGTATTATTATTATTCCTGTTTATTGTAAGACAATTGGTATTTCTTCTTGTGTTAAATGATGGATAAGTACAGTGGGTGTGTGTTTTTTTTATTGCTACAAGTTCTCTGTTTCCTTCTGACCAAACAAATCCTCTTTATGTGTGTTGCTACTGAAGTAAAACAGTCAAACTTTGTGAAGTTGTGATTAACATTACCCATTAGAATTTTGCCTCTGGGAACTTAAAGGAGTTAAAAAAAACCTTGAAAGTGTTTGTTGAATTTGTTGTCCCTTTGTAGTATTCAAACATGACACAGCAGTTCATCTTCGCCACATGCGTATGGACATGAAATGCACTAAGAACATAAAACGGTGAGATAATTGAAAACAAGCAGGTTTGAAGAGTTGAGATAATACACCCTGCTTTGTTTTGATGCATATTTGACAGAGCTTTTAGGTTTTGGTGTTGCTAACTTAATGTGTTTGTTCTTTGTAGATGTTAATGCTTAGTTTCTACTCAGGAATTAACGGTTGCGTCTGAATTTTCGGACTCAACTTTTTCTGGACAGACCTTAAAAAGTTGAACCGTATGTGTCCAGGCAGGTTCTCTTTGAGTTTGTGCACACTGTGAACATTTCTATGGCGGCATTTTGTCACTGCTATAATCACTTAGTAGGTTTCTGGGAAGGATGGAGGGATGAGTCAGCCTCTGTGGTTGGCTTCAATAAACCAGTTCCCTGATGGGCTTCAAACTAGCTTTAAACACCCTCCATCTGAAGTTGGGTCTTCCTTCGTCATCTGTCAGTAGTGGACAATGGACCTGACTCTGTTTAGTCAGTCGCTGAGGGCCCATCCCACTGTAGAGCTCTGATCAGACAGCATACTCCCCACGGTGCCTCTGATCAGCGACCATACTCGTCTCTCACCATCCATCTCTTCATCCCGCCCTCTATTTCTATCTCTCTGAGCTCCATCACTCTCCCTTTGTCGCTCTTTTGCTCTCTCTTTCCCTCCTCTCTCATTCTATCCATCTATCCATCTGTCCCGATCTCTCAGGAGGCCAGCCCAATTAACCTGTTTAAACAGCCATCTGAGCATCCCATCCATTCCAATGTTGCTGTGTGAGAGAGAGCCAGTTCACTGAGCCAGGATCCCAGTGCCAGTCCCCCATCCGCTGCCCTCCCCAGCCTCACCTCCACCCCAACTCCCATTCCTCTCCCTCCCCCTCCTCCTCCTCTGTCTGTTTTTTCCTCCTCTCTTGCTGTTAGAGAGGGAATAGAGCCACACTATTTGCAACATGGAAAAATGGTTGCTTCGCTGATTATGTTCTTGTGTGATATTTTGCAGTCCATGCACCACACTTTGAACTATCTAAATGACTTCAGATATAAACTCTGCCACCACTAGAGGTTTCTACTTCAGCAACTGCAATCGTCTGGTTTTGCACTTTAACCCACAAAGACCCAGTGTTACTTTTGTTGCAGTTCCCAAATTGATTTTTTTTCTCCATATTTAACCTTTCTTAAATCAAGTTTTATTTATATAGTGCCAAATCATAACAAATGTTATCCCATGGCACTTTACACATGGAGCTGCAGCTGAGGCCATTTAAGAGCAGAAACCTGGAGCAGACCCTGACTCCTGGTGGATGGACGTCTGCCTTGACCAGTTAAAGTAAAGAGATAGACCCAGACTGACTTTTATTAGTCTTTGGTTCATTTATTTTTAATAGTTCAAAAGTTTGATTTAGAACCCTCCAGGTGCTACAAAACTATAGCCTGGTTATCACGACATTCCAATACCAATGTTGGCATTGGGTCTGGCCAAGCATATTGACAAAGCTGGTGCTCTAAAAAAAAAAAAAAAAAAAGGGCGTGGTTCAAATTTGAATAAT
>JAPSES010000236.1:2549117-2562548 GCA_029822895.1 Maxillicosta whitleyi
ACTGAGAAACTAAATTTTTGGCCCCATTGACCCCAATGTTAATGAAAATTTCAAAGTGATCCAGAATCCAGGATTTCCTCTGGATCACCCCCAAAAGTTAATCATTTCTTCCTTGTGCCATTGTCAACAAATGCTGAAAATTTCATCAAAATTCGTCAGTAACATTTTGACAGACAGACAGACGGACGGACAAACAAAAACATAACCTCCTCAGCGGAGGTAAATATGGAGGCATGTGGTATCGGTGTGTGTGTGACACTGATAAAGCTTCTCTAAAACAGAAGTAGCATCTTTACAGTCAAATCATTTTAAGTAGAAGACACAGGAGGGAGGTTTTCCGCTATGGCTGCGACGTCTGTACAATGGAATATTTGAATGCAGAGTCAGGAATGGTGAAATAGTAAAGTTAACGTCTTCACTGACACAGAGTTCATTCATGAATATATCTGTGATCGCCTCCCCGTAACACTCTCACGACAAGACATGAAAAGGTTGGATAAATGTGACCTTACTGTTCAGACTGACATTGCATTGCAAAATATCCAATATGTATTGGATTTACAACCACATATGAAAGTGGCCTCGGTCAAAAAATGGGATTTGTGCTGTTCAGACTGTCTTTAACAGGTCAGATACAGGTTAAATAGTGGCAAGAGATCAGATTTGGGCCACATTTAGCTGCAGTGTGAACCTAGCCTAAGACTAGATGTAGTCTTAAGTGTTGAATGTACAGAAAAGTAGTGCTCCTTATCTACAGTGTTACCTCTTACAGACATAACATGCCTTTGTATGTTTGATGACAGAAAGTACATTGTGTGTGTTATTATTTTTTTTTTTTTTCGAATAAAACTTGGTTAAATTATTTCAGTGTGTATAAAAGTACTTACATTAACATTTTGAGCACATTTTAACAGTGCAATGTAATTTTCAAGTTGTTATATCCCTATAGTTCATACCATATGATGCCATCTCACAATAAATGCCACAATGTATATTTTCCTTAATTTTATGCCAAGATTTTTTTTTTATTGATGTTCTCTAGAATGGCATTTAAGTCTGGACTAAAATCTGTGGTGACCAATATATGTGTGAACAATGTGTCATCTTGTGGTATCATTGTTAAAACCTGGTCATTTATTTTATTCAGGTGACCTAATTTTTTGGACATGTTACTGTGCTGATCCTAGACGTGACCAACATAAGTCTGTACTGTAGGCACTAGGCATGATGGGTAATCACTACATCTACATCTCTTGTCATCCTCATACTCCCATCATTATGGAACAGTGTCAGTGTGGACTCATCAGATCACATGACCTTTTTTTCCCCATTATATTCTCATACTGATAGTATCTTAAGATAGGGTTGAATAATTAGTTTCTTGCTAAATATTCTAATTACTACAGTTATGATCCAGTGTTATGTTCAGACTAGTGCTGCAGTTAAATCCATGTGGCACCTTTTTTATTTGGCAGTGTATAAGCATGTTAATGTATGTACATAAAGCTACCTCACACATCTAATGAACAGAGAACTGGAGTTATCTAAGCCAACATCTGTGGGTTCATGAATAAGAAATAAGTTGCCCAAGTGAGAACAGACTTTCAGTCACAACCCCCGTCGACTGCACTTCTTTAACTACGACGTGTGATCATGACAGTTTTACCTATGTGTCTTTGCAGCTTTTAGGTGTCAGTTTAGTAATCATTTATAATATCCCGAGTGCAGCCAGACTTGTGTCACTAACAAATGTGTATTCAGGGGACTAAGTACGCAAGGACTGATACATAAAACCTAAAAATGCATTAGTATTTGATAGAATTAATGAGGTTTTCTGCACATCTTGAAGTGCCATGTGTGCCAACATTGACCTTTGTTTCTCATATTTAGCCTCTAGATCAAGACTGAGCCATGGCAACTGATATCAAATGTAGGTCAGATCAAAACATACCCACAGATGCTGTGTTAACAAAATAACTCACATTTTTCCATTAATGCTGTTTTATGAATAACCTCTCACTTTAAATGATGAACATGATGCTCATCATGAATCTTTCTGCCACCTCATCATCATTTATTACCTCTCAATTTTTCTATTCCCAAAGGTTTAGGTAAAAAAAAAAAAAAAAAAAAACTATTTCAGTAAAACCATTAACACTTTAATAACAGCGGCTTTAGTACAGACTGATCTTATGTGGCTTGAGCTTCACTTTCCACGCTGTTCTACCTCCCTCTGTGAAAGGGACAGATCTGCAAATGTAATGAGTCTGGCAGGAACGATGTCTTATGAACACAGCAAATTCAATATTAAATCAAGTATATTGGAGCCCTAAGCCTCTCCACGTTCCTCCCCTTTGTTTACATATTGCACCTTCTCTCCTAATCTGCCATGGTGAGAGTTGCGTGGGCTGGAGCGAAGCTTGAATACTGAGTAAAACAAATGCAATATGCTCTGAAATACTGTGTTATCACACAAAGCAGAGAGGCCCACCACTGGAAGTAGTACCCAGGCTAACTCCAAGCTTGACTGGTTACGTATGTGGAGACGTATAATAATAAATACACCCTGTCTAATCATCTAAGCTGCCCTGCCAGCTACAGTAGTGGCGATGACAGGCTTTTAGGAAACAGTGATGGGAAGCAGCCTATAGATTTGTGGGGGTCGAACAATACTTTCAATTGGATTACACAATATTAGCAGTACTACTTTTTTAAATAGCATTTTCACCGTAAATATATATTATTTCTATAAAATGTGTGCTCTAATGTTATCATATCAGCACCAAACATAGCTTATTCATTCACTCGTGTGCAATATATATTCATTTTATTCAAATAAATGTTTCAAACATGGTAGGGTATGGCCACAACATCACACAGCTAAGTAGCAGTACTTTTTTAAAGAGTTAGTTAACATGAATTTTTAAATGAGAATTAATTTATCTGCACCCCAGTGACTGTGGTGGTAAAACAGCATTTTATTCATTCTCCTCTCTTCATCTCCTCTTCTCAGTTTTCCCAGAAGACCCAGTGGCATGATAATTTCTCATTTGATTCAGTTTCGCCTGGCAGAAGGGAGCTAAGCTCACTGATAAGATCTGCTTAAGAAGCAGACAAGTTGTCAGTAATGAAGGGAATTGCTTTGATCCATCGACAAATAGGTCATTTAGACAGTGTCTGGTTTCTGATGCAGGATGATACAGTCACGAGTCTCGCTCTCGCTGCTTCTGCTTCTTTTTCTCCCACGAGCGACCTCTCTTTGCTTAGGGCTTCTCGTCCACTCTACCTCTCTCTCTCTCTCTCTCTCTCTCCCACACATAATACTCAACTGATTTTTTTTTTTTTCAATAAAATGAAAATGGAAAAGAAAGGAGTGAAAAATGGGAAAAGGAACAGCTACCCAAAAAAATATTTCTGATTATTAGCACAGCTCCTGAAAATGACTTGCTTTGTTATGTATTACCCAGTGGAGACGTTTTTATATGTACATGTGTATGTACATGTGTATGTCTTATTGTGTGTGTGTTCTTTGGTGAGGTGCCAGATGCGGTTTTGCAAAAAAAAAAAGGGAGTTTCTGTGTTTCATTAAAAGAAATGGAAAAGTACTTATTCAGTTATGAGAAGCTCTCCGTGTTCATCTCAGCTTTTTCCAGCGCAGTTCCTCCCTTTCTGAAGCTAAAATGGTAGAATGAAAGTGAGAGCTGCTCACTATTGAAATGTCATCCTGCCTGTCAAAACATTCTGTGATAAATACAGGAGACTGATAAAATGCACTGGCAGACGGCTGATTCCATTCCTAGACGTCTATTGTTGAATTACTTAATGCATAGCCATGTTCTTTATGTACATGCTCAATTTATTACATGTATTTTTTAATTATAAGGGCAGTGGGTTGCTATTACACCACTGGTTGTCAACTTTATATTGTCCAAACAAGCATTACGTGAGAATTAGATGTAAAACAATGGTTGGATATTCCTTTGTTTTTAATCAGTAGTTGGCATAAACAAAGGCTTCAGGCACTGAAGAAAGCACAATTGTGAATGCTTGGTTGCACATGTGTGTTTGTGTGTGTGTGTGTGTACACCCAGTCATGCACAAATATTTGGGAGAAACAAATAAGAATAAGGATATTGGCGCTGTCCCTAAACAGTTTTAAAAGCATCTATGTGAACATTGTGGGAGGGAGAGCTAATTGGCTGGAATGACTGTGGTAACATGCAGCTGAATCTCTTTTCCCTCAAGCAGGATGACTTGGAAACGGGTGGGAAATCAGGGGGGCGGGGAAAACCCAAATGGAATTATGGAGAGCTATCACTTCCTAACTGGTGAGGATTTATACGCCACTGCCAAGGCCAACGGATTGAAGTAATTTCATTTTTCATGCATGGCTTCTGTCCCCACGGAGACCTGAAGCGAAGAAAGAGAGAGAGAGTGATGAGAGAGTACAGCAGAGGGGAGAAATGCAAAGAAAGGGGGAGGAGTGGAACTGAGAGAGAGGAGAGCTGGGGAAGGAGAGGGGTGGGGAGAGGAAAAGAGAGACAAGGAGAAGGGAGGAGAACAAGGGGATTGAATGAAAGGGGGAGACAGTTTGGCAGTTGGATGTGTAATAATTGCTTGTATTTTCTAATGCGACAGGAGAGGTAGATGGAGTCAGTTTGCTGCAGTCTCTTTGCTTTGCCTGTAGAGGAGGGTAATAGCAGTACATTGAGAGTTCAGCTGAGCTGCTAGATGAAAATTTGTTAGTTTGTTAGTGTTTAACAGGCAGAGTTACTTTGAAGTAATAGTGGTGGATGCCTGCAGCTCGTTAATTATCATAGCTGTCAGCAGTAATTCACTGAGATATGTGCAGAGCATTCTGACACTCTTCTCCCTCGATTCCCCAAAGAAAACACACATGCAGACGTGCACAAATAGCATTAGCAGGATGCTGTGACAGCTCCTCTTGCTTCCTCACAATGAAGGTGTCCATATCTGATCACGTTTGTTTGATTAGAAAGACATACCTTGACTGGATGTTTCAGATAGAGGTAATAATGTAAACGCCAATGATAAGGGAAAGGAGGTGAAATTATAATAATAACAACGCTGCTGACAGTGACAGGTTTTTTTTTTATTCTACCAGTAGGAAGAGTCAAGATGACACCTGTCTAATATTATATGTCCTTCCCTTGTCCTTGTTAGTTGCTCTAGCTATTTTCGCAGCAGGGCAGAATTCCTCGTGTGTCAAAAGTGTGGCTAAATTGGTGCTACGAGTGGTGAAAGATGGAGACAACTTTGGAGAGTCTTACGCTTCTGGTGCACTCAAGCTCTTCCCTGAAATAGTCATTGATTAGAAAAAAAAAAAAAAAAAACCTGGGTGATTCATTGGTGGTACAGAATGTGCCTACATACCGAGTAAATGTATGATTGAGTCATTTTGATACACTGGCTGATGTTCATGGGTTGTCATGCAGTTAATGGACATAGATTGGATGCTTGGAGTTTTGAACTTGATTTTTAAATTGAAAAAGTCCCCCAAATGAGTCCCAATTACACAGCACTTCAGCCCAAATTACAGGAAAAGCAGCACACTTATTGCACCTATTAGTGGTCGATCTGGCAGGGAAAGCAGAACCAAAATGCAGGCCTATTTCTTAAGGAACATCATGTTTCATACCTCAGTTATTGAATTGTTATCTTTTACATGCACCTTTGCATATGAGTCTCTCTGAGATTATTTTTTTTCTCCATCTTTGCCTCTGAATAATTTTTTTTTTACCTAATTTAAATTTTATTTCTGCAAAATTACCATTATTTAATTAACATCTGTTACATATTCAGTGTTTGGCTACAGCAAGCCTTTTTATTTATTAACTACATAACTGTCAAAACAGCAGTAAATATATGTAGATTTCATGTCTCCTTCCCTTAAAAACTGAATTGAAATTTTTCTTTTGAAGCCGTCAAATTCTGCCAAACAGAATACACAGCACTCTCTGCAGCAGCTCTAATGGGGTCCTTGAACATGAGATAGGAGAAGTGCCAAACTGATGGACGAGTGTGTGTTGCAATCTACATTTCAGTGAATTATATGTCATATAAATTTAAGAACAAAATCATGAAACTCTTTCATACTGATCCATGTGCTATGTACATTAAAATAGACACACATATTACATTTTTCCTTTTAGCTGGAAGAATACGAGATGAACTACAGGTAGAAAACTAATAACAGACAGCAGTGTGAATCAGTTATAGACATTATGGGCACTTTAACCCATAAAGACCCAGTTCTACTTTTGTGGCAGTTCCCAAATGAGTTTTTCCTCTGTATTTAGCATTTTTATGTGATTTATTACCATTTATTGCAATAATATCCTCTGTATTTTGCATTTTTCTGTATAAATTGTGTACTTTCCTATATTTAACCCTTACACGCAATATTCAAAATGTCAACTTTGGTGTGTTATTGACGGATTAAACAAGACTTTATTACTTTTGTGAATTTAAAAAAAAAAAAAAAAAAAAACAGTTTTTGCTGTTACTAGGGGTGTGCCATCCAAGGCAGGGTGCTACGATTAGTCAACAATTATGATGATAATAATGATTATTATAATAACGATTTTTCGATGCATCTTTTTTTCCCATGCGGGATTTTTTTCTCCCTCTGTAGCTACTTCATACTTTTAAACGAGATATATCTGTCAGTATCTATAAATTCAAGTAATCAAACAAATTTGCCTCCATTATCTTTTATTTATGTCAAACCACTGAATGATCTAATATATGTTCCACCAGGAAACCAGCAGGAAAAATGCAGCAGTGGTATATACAGCAAAAGCTGCTCTTATTCACAAAAAAAGATTTCCAGGTACCTGCAAAATATTTTCAATACTTTCCAAAAATATATACCTACTAACAGTACAAAAACAACCTTAGTGGAATGAAATCCACATTTTTGAGGAAAACAAATAACAAAGTATCTTTAGAAATAAATACGACTTATTTTAATCAAAACTGTTTTTCACAGATTCCTGCACAACCTAATAATAAATAAATAAATAATTGTTTATTTTGTTTTTTTGGCCCCTCAGGGGTTCCCCAGGAATCCACCCAAACTCTCAGACCCTCTCCACACACATGCTTCTTTAGAAAACTGTAGAAAGCAGCTCATTCAGTCTGAACCAACTGACATCCCAACAAAATCCTCAATGAGCAGGAGAAATCCATTTTTCAACCTTTATGAATTGTTATCGAACGTTGTTATTGTCATGTGTCGCATCACGATTAATGTAATAATTGATGTATTGACACACCTCTAATCATTACCTAGAAAATCAAAGTCATGCACAGGTGGACCTTACAGACCCTGTAGACCACAGGGTTCCTACAGGTTTCTATAAGTTAAATTTAAGACTTTTTAAGATTATTTAGAACAGAATTTAATATGTATTTCACAGCCATACTGGCAAAAAATTTGTGAGTCCTAAAAATTACAAAAATATATTTATTTAGTCCAACACCTTGATTCCCACCATGAGTCATTTCTCATCGGGGGTTACAAAGTTTGTGATAATTGGTGCCTAATTTCAATGTCAACATTGTTTGGTTGGAATGGATGGAAGTGAGCAGAATAATGTTACTGTCTTTGCAGCGTGGACACAGTTAAACACATTTTTGGCAACATAACTATGGGCGGCTGTGGCTCAGTTGGTAGAGCAGGTTATCCAATGACCAAAGGGTTGGCGGTTCAAATCCTGGCTCCCACTGTCCACATGTCAAAGTGTCCCTGAGCAAGACACTGAACCCTAAATTGCTCCCAGTAGGGTCTGGCATGGTAGTACCTTGTATGAGTGTGTGTGAATGTGGTAGATAGAGGTAGATATAGCGCTATATAAGAGCAGTCCATTTACCATAACTTAAGACCTACCATATCAAATTCAATAAATTTTAAAGACTTTTTGAAACCCAGATTTTTAAATTCAAGACCTTTTAAGACCCCACATGTACCCTGAGACCACATTTCCCTTATCACTGTCACTGATCATGTAGATGTTTGTGAAAAATCAAAGCAAATTTAAAGGTTATTGTGTAGAAATAGAAATTATTTTAGAAACAGTGACTTTTGCGGCAAGTAGTTCAATAATTGAATGTAAAAACAAATATGCTCATCCACTGTTGTTGATCCAACTCCATGGGATTTACTGGTGAATCAGTGTTGTAGAAGATGATAGTGTTTCCATGGTAACTACAGAGCCTCTGAATATCCAAATGGGTGAGATCTGATGACCATGAAAAGATGATAAACTATATTTTACACCATTTATTTACTTGTATTGATAGAGTTGGTGAATCACCAGGTATTAATCAGTTTCTCTCAGTAGATGGTTTTGAGCTGTTTGGGTCTTCATGGGTTAAAATTCATTGGACTGATTAAATGTTTTGTTTTCTGCTACAGATTCGTTCAGACCAGGATCAGGACATTTCGATTCGATACAGCATCACCGGGGTTGGAGCAGATCAGCCACCCAATGAAGTGTTCAGTATTGATCCTGTCCTTGGAAAGATGTTTGTCACTAAACCTCTGGATCGAGAACATCGGTCTTCTTACCATGTGAGTATCTTTCTGTCTCACTCTTGCACACATGCACACAAACAACTGTGACTTATTGGATGTAACCATTAAGAAGTATTATAAAGATGAGAGCCCAGTGTCACATATGTCTGTTCAGTCATGTAAGACTGACTTATTTGTTATAAAAATGTCCTGTTTGATTTGTTTTCTCCATTTTTACCCTGCCCACCAAAGAGGAGGCAAGGGATATTATTTTTGGTTTGGTGTTTGTGTCTTTGTTTGTTTGTTTGTTTGTTTGTTAACACTCTAGTAGCCAAAACTATTCATTGAATTCATATCAAATTAGGTTTATACATTTCAATGACCTAGAATAGATCTGGTTACATTTTGGGAACAGTAGGTCAAAGTAAAATTTTTAAAATAATTTCTTTTTTTTTTTTTCATTTACTTATAATGGCCAAAATTTCACATTTCTATAAAAAACATCAATTTTGTTAAAATTCATGCTGAACTTGGCACATATATAGAAACAATTGATATGCTGACATCACCACACAGAGACACGATGACATCAGCTGGATTGATGCCAAAATAAGCTACAATACGTCTGAGGGGCGGGGTTTGTTGTTTGATTACTTTAAAATATCTTTAAAATACACACGTGCACAAAATATATTCTGTGTAATCGTTCGATGTTCTGTAGTCACGATAGAGCACAAAACCATTTAACTGAATCTGTTCAGTAAACAATGCACAGACCAAAGTTTCTGGAAACAAGAGACTGATGAATTAGTCATGAGTTGGTTTTACATTGGATAAATTCCTTTGGAAATGAACAAACCCACAAGGACCAGCTCAACTCAACAAATGTCTGAGAATGTCTGACACATTCCTAAAATAACCGAATTTTCAAGTTTTCTTTTGTATTTTTATTTTTTGCACAAAAGTGTAAACAGCATGAAATGAATATTGCACATAAAAACATTGTATTACTGCATTAAACATGAGATTAAGCATAATCTAAGCAGTTAAACAATGTGAAAAAACTCTTCCTGGGGTGGTCAAGTGAGTAGAAAAAATAAACATAGCTGCTAGAAATGGGATTACCAAAATTCCCGTATGTATTGAACGGACACGGTGCGCTCTACAGTGTTTATTTGCTCAACTATATCTACAAATACCAGTCAAAAAAGTACATTTAAAGTGTACAAACACACCAGATTGTCTTCTAGTCTTTCAGCCGCCATGAAAAAATTCAAGTGGCATAGCTTTGATATCGTAAGCAGCCACAGTGGGTTTATCAGGGTAAGTTTCTGTGTCCGTCTCTGGCTGTCTTTGTAGCTGCAGCTATATGTAAAACTAGACTGAGTTACAGTCCCAGTGAACTGGCAAGCCCAACCTTTTAGTGGGAGCTGAGCAGATTTATGCCCAAGAGTCTCTCCAATCAATGAAGTGATTTGTTAAGAAAGGCTGCTTAGGCTAAACTCCATGTTTGTTGTGGAGGGAAAGTGTTGGATGTAGTGGAATACAAATTGTCGGAAGAAAGCAGGTGCAACAAGGTAAAGATGTACTTGTAAACAAACGAAGAAAGGTTAAGATCAATTAAAGGCCCCCCTCGCACTGGATACTAACAGAAAACCAATTAAAGTGTAAAGACTCTGAAGATTTTTACCAACGGAGCAACATTATTTGCGAAAAACATACAACATAAACAAAGTTAGACTTTGACTTTTGCTCTTCCTTTTGTTTACCTCATATTTCATGCAAGGACAAAACAAAGTTACGGTCGAGTTCTCTTTATTTCAAAAGAATGAGCACTCTGAAATTCAAAGCCAGCCATGCAACAAGATGCATTCTTATGAGGAAAAAACCTTGGAGCTTCAGTGTTTTGGGTCCGCAGTTATCTTTATCGGGATACTGCTTCTTTTGCCAAAAGCTGAACACTGCCTGGTACAGTCTGTTTTCTCCTCCTGCCTTTCAAGATAATAGCTTTAATGTGGACGCGGAATTACATTTTGTCTTCTTTAAACATGGCGGTAATCTCTGACTCCTCCTGTTATTGAATTAGGGTGTGGGTGTATGTGGGATGGAGGGATGAAGGTGGGCAGAGATAAGGTCCTGGCTCGTAGCCTGTTACAGCACAGGGAGATGTGATATGCGATGGCAGTGCACGGATATTGGGTGCAGGACAGATCAGACAATGCAGTGGAAAAAGTAAAGTCAAATTAACCTCGGGGAGACCTGAAGACGCAATTTCGATGGAGGTGCAGAGTGGAAGCAGATGGAAAAGAGGGGAGGATGAGCAGCAGAGGAGAGGATCTTCACCTCTCAATGGAGAAGGAGCCGATAGAGGATGCTACTTATTCTATTTCCTACCAGCCTGGAGACTATTTCAGTTATCTGGCTCACATGGTTTTGCAGTGACCAGGTAGCTTTTTTTCCCATCAGGCCTGCTCAAATGGAAACAATTCCTTTTCTTCCCACATGACTCTTTCATATCTTTTCCTTGCATGTTTCATTTGTCCCACATCACTTAGAGTTTTGTTACATTTTCTGTTCCTCCTTGGACGTCTTTTAGATCCATATCCTTGGCATCGAGTTATGCAGAAAGTCCTTCATGTGCAGATCCGAAATTGATTGCTGACATTTCAACAGAATAAATATTTACCAGTCTGTGTTGTTAAAAGCAGGGCATAGATACAATCTGAGTTCTGGGCTTTTTTTTTTCCCCTTTCATATGATATAAACTAAACATCCCTAGTGCTTCCACCTGACGGTAATATCACTGAATAAGTCATGTTCAGGGATATAAACATTCCCAGGTAAGGTGGAGTAAATCAAAACAGCTTTAGAGAGAAGCATTGGTTTCATTTTGAAATGCCATTTCCGTCTGACCTTCATGTATGTAGTGAAAAATAAACCACAAGCATTCTTTTAAGCTCAGCGTTTCTCTGATAATTCAGCTATTTCCTTCCATCTCTCTTATTCCCATTCATTCCATTTTTTTTCCTCCAGACTTCATAAGGGGGAAAGCAGTCAGGACATATTTTACAGCATGTATTGATTTCAGTAATAACTTCATGTCCAAACTTTGTGAGAAAGCCTAGTTGGTGATTCCATTGATCTGAGCACAGCTGAGTTGAATTTGAGATGGGCTGACTGTGTTTGTGGAGACAGAGGGAAGTGAGGAAATATCAGAACTCTGTTTCATAGAAAACCAGACAGAATGTTGGCCTTGGTTCCAAAACAGTGATCCTGAAACAGATACCTTCCTTTACAACACAGCCAACTTTGTATAAAGACTAGGATTCGTTCTTTTTAGTTGTTTTGGTTTCTTATGAGATACAAACTATTGGGCACCTTGTGTAGAAGAGATAAGGACTGCTTAGGCAATTTTTCTGCAAGACAAATATGCTGAATTTCATATCTGACCTTTCTTAATATACTCTGGAACTTAAGTCGTTGGAAATCCTTTTCACACTTATTCTGTACAATTCAATAATGCAGATTTCATCAGTCGGTGTGTGCGTGAGCAGGGTTAAATCCAGAGAACATACTTCAAGTAGTTTTCTGTTTGGCTTTTGAGATGCAGTGAGAGAAGTCACCTTGAAGTCTAAACCACCTGCTTTCATTTCGCTGTTTTTTATTCATGTTTTCACTTCCATTCTGTCATCCACTAGTGTAGGTTATAGTAAAACAATAGGGGATAAAATGAACGTGCAGGCATCTAGGAGTGATGTAAGCATTTGCAAAGAAAAGTCATGGAATTACCAAAAGCAAGGAAGTGGATAATGAGACTAATTTATGTGAAATGAATAAATAAATTCATTAATTTTCTGAACCCGCTTTAACCTCACTAGGGTCAACAGGGGTCGCTTGGAGTCTATCCCAGACATTTATGGGTGAAGGCAGGTACATCGTGAACATGTCGCCAGTTTATTGCAGGGCTGACAGTCACTCTCACATTGACACCTATGAGCAATTTAGATTAACCAATAATTTCAGTGCATTCTGAAATAAATGTGTAATTGAAATAAAACGACAGGCAGAAATCACAAGCAAACTACAACTTATGACCCTATATTTTCCTCCTTTTGACTGCCTGACTGCTACCAAACATGTTCTAAGCTAGCATGTTTGATTTTACAGTGTTTTATAAAGAAAATATTCTCCATTCACATTAGCATTTTAGCAAACTTTCAAAAAATACATGTGACCAGGAGCTGATAATGCCACTGGCCAAATTGCATGAAAAACAGTTCCCCTGTTGTAACTGTAATCAGTAGTAATATGATTAAAAAAAAAAAAAAAAGCAAAATTACCTGTACAACAGCTGCAGAACAAGGACAGACTGGGATGTAATTCAGCATCCATGATGAATTAGCATCTGAGAGTCAAGGACAATGTCTTGATTTTTTCCAGAAAGGGTCACATGAAAGGGCCACCATAGATCAGTGGAGGATGCTGATAAAACCCAGGCAGTGTCTTTAATTCAACACTAATATGCTAATTACTTAAGGCTAAAAGACAATGTGGGATTTTTTTAGTATGTCCTGAATCATAACAAGAAACCAAAAGTGTGTGAAGGCATACTATTTGTGTGTAAATACCACAGTATTCAAGCTCTGGACATTCCACCTGTATTAATATCCCATAATGCAATGCAGTCATGGTCATTGAATGTGCACTAGCATTAGGGATGGGAATCGACAACCGGTTGTTTTTGAGAACCGATTCCCAGTAGCTCAAGTCCTTGGAATTGTTTGCCTGCCTGCTTAATGATTGTGCTTTATATTTCATGTGAAACAATCACACTTGTAACACTTGCAAATCTTCCATTTCTTCAAGGGGGGGGGGGGGGGGGGTCCAATATG
>JAPSES010000236.1:2562558-2576846 GCA_029822895.1 Maxillicosta whitleyi
CCCCCCCCCCCCCCCCCCCCCCCCCCCCCCCCCCCCAATAGGCTCAAACATTTGTCCACACAGCAGGCAGTTCAAGCAGGAATGTCACATGTTTCATACGCCACTTAGTGATGCTTGTGAATCTAGTGGCAAAGCAAACACCAGGGTGTCATCTAGGGGGGCAATAAACATCCTGCCCCCTCAAATAAAGCTGGGGAAAAGGAAAATGAGGTGCACAACATTGGGAACGACGAATTAGTAAGGTGTCTTAAGTTTCACTTTCCCTTTCACTTTGTATGGTCGTATGGTGTGTTGTTCAAATTTACCCAATAAGAATCAATAAGGAATCACATTGATAAGCAAAATTGATATTGAAATTGGAATCAATAAAATTCTCATCAATTCCCATCCCTAAATAACACAGTAGCAGGTAGTATTACACAAATACTGGTCCAGTCTGTAGTATTACACAGATGCCAGTATAGTTTGTTGTATTAAACATTTGCCAATAGAAATTATATTTGCCAGTTACCATGGTTACCTTCCCCCAACTGGCAAAGAGGTTGTCAGGGAGTAGCAGGTAGTTCCACCCTAAACAGTGCATCCAATTAGACTCTCCTGCTTGTTTACACAGAAGTATGGCGAGCTATATGTATGTAATATATAGTTTAGAGTCATTTCTAAACATCTGTAATTTTGTCCACAATGCATTTCCATAGTGTAAAACAGAACCAACTGCATTCCCAAAAGTTAAAACATCCTAGTTGTGCTTTTTAAAATAGTGTATTAGTTTGACAGCTTTTCTATTGTTTTTTTTTTTTTTTTTTAACCATTTCAAGTTGTTAGTGGCTGTGCAGTGTGTAAGAAAGTGCAAACATTTTCATGTACTCCTACTGACAGACAAACTGGAATGATCGCATGACCTCATTGGCAGAGGTAAATAATAAAATATACAGCATAGATAAGATATGACATTTCATTTCTGTAAATAAATATTGGAGCGAAATGGAAAAAAAAAACCCTTGTCTATTTAATTTAATGTCAGAGGATATTAATGTTTGTTGTTTATTTTCCATCTACCAAATGTTGCCTTACATAGAAAAGAAAATACTGCAGAATGTTTTTTTTTTTTTTTTTTTAATGTTTTATCTGGTATTGTTATTGCAGTTATCTGTGTTTTGGTCGTGTTTTTGTTACTTTTCGGTGGTGATAGATTTTATATGTTGAAGAATCATTGTTTGGATGTTTCTGTATTTCAACATCTGTCAACAATATTGAGGGGGAAAAAAATCACTTATAGTTTAACATGTTCTTCTTTGGATGTTATTTGTGTGATAATACGTAAGTAAAATAGAGCAACCAACCAACCAATCAATAGAAAAGAAAATGCTGTTTCTTTGTGAACAGACTGTTTAATAAGTCATTGATCACTTCATAACGTTGTGCCATATTTTCCTGATAATCGGACCTCTTTCCTTGTGTTTTTGTGTCTCCCAGCTGCGAGCCCACGCTGTGGACATGAACGGGAACCAGGTGGAAAATCCCATCGACCTGTATATTTTTGTCATCGACATGAACGACAACAGACCCGAGTTCAAAAACCAGGTGTACAACGGCTCTGTGGATGAAGGCTCCAAACCAGGTAGCGACATGTGCATGGAAAAAAAAACAATTAAGAAAGCAATTATAAAAGATACGTCTTTATTGTAAAAGACTTTAGAGAAGTGTATAGACGTGATGGTTTTTGGATATGGGTGGATGAGAGCCGAGTGAGTAGTACATCAGGAGAGATTGGTGTCGTTAAAAGTATGACTACACCAGTGAATCTTTGACGCAACAGAGAGTTTTCCATTCCCTCTTGATTTAACCGACAGACGGAGAATATGTCTCCTACAGTGGCTTTTCATTTAACCGGCTACAGCAGTGGCCATAAACCAAAGAGGGTGCTCATGCTGGAGAGGAGATTGGGGATTAAATGTACTAGGCTGTAGCACCACTGGGTCATTTTATGTCTAACCTCGGAGCGGAAGAATCACAGAGATGAGCTCAGCGTGTGTGTGTTTGTGTGTGTGAGTTTGCCAGCCTGATGAGGCAGAGTTTATTGCTCCAGAGGTGATCTCCAGAGGTGTCCAGGTGCTCATTTCCTTTTCTTTTCTTTCTTAATTTCTTTTTTTCTCTCTCTTTCTCTTTCTCCATGGCTTTCTGTCTCTCCATACCACCGATGTCCCTTCTTCTTTGCCTTGCCCCACGCAGCAGACAAGTCTCTGTGGCATGCATGACATTCAGCTGAACAATAATCATTAAAAAAAAAAGAGTTTTAGAATTTAAAGCTCCAGTGGCTTCAATGGAAGGCCAATTACAGACTTGAATTAGTTTGCAAATTAAAGAGTCATTATGGGGACCTAATCCTGTCAGGCACAGCTTAGGACGCCCATACAAAGGGTCCACATTAAACCCCCTAAGAGTGCAGCTTAATGAAATTACCCCGGCGATGTGTAGCACATTGTGATTCTTCATCTCCTCCTCTCTATCCTTCCATCTTTCAAAAAAAGCAGCGGGTAGAAGACTGATAGTCACTCCACTTGGAATCAAACCAAATATGGAGCCTGTCCTTTATTTCTCTCTTTTTCTCTCCCTCGCTCTGTTCCTGCCGGCTTTTTTCTCGTCTCGCTGAGAGGCCTTTAGAGTGCTCCCTCTGGCCGAGTCATTGACAAATGTTGCTTTGAAATGTAATGAAGTTTGAAATGGGAGCTGCGGTTACAATTATCATCGGACAGGGGCTGTCACTGCCGTGATATCACTATCTCTGGCAATTAGAAGCGGCTACAACAGAGGTAGAGTAAGACACAGAGAGAGAGACGGAGGGACTGGGTGACAGCCACTGATTTGACAGTGTTTTATGAGGGCGCAGAGGCAGGACAGCAAACAAGAGGTGCATTCATGGAGGGTTAGTGGTATATTCGTTGGAACAAAACTGTGCCTGTACAGACTTTATAACTGGGCTTAGGTGTGCAGGTGCAATCTGTGTAGATCAATATACATTTATATGTACATAAAAGCAAGTTCTTTCAAACTGCCAGGTGTTGTAGTAGTCGTGTTTACATGCACATTAACCAATATCAGTGTGCAATTATGTGATTAAAGCTTACCAATATCTGTCACCAGAATCTGCTTGCAGGATGGTTGAATAGGCAGAACAGGTGCACAAAGCATTTGCAGCCTCTAACTATCCAATAAAAGAAACAATAGTGGAAAAAATGATCAGTTGTATAAAGATAAAGTACTGGGATGATTAAATGAAGTCTAAAGTTGACTTCTTGGCTCGTAGCTAACGAACAAATGTCTGCTTTCTCAGGAACATATGTGATGCACCTGTCAGCGTTTGATGCCGATGACAACACAACAGCCAATGGGATGGTGCGTTATCGAATTCTGTCGCAGACGCCACACAGCCCCATTCCCAACATGTTCACCATCAACAGTGAGACTGGAGATATTGTGACCGTGGCGCCTGGGCTTGATCGTGAGGTTAGTGTTCTTCATCCAAGCAGTACAGGCTTTTAAAGAAGTGTTTTAGAGCAGAAATGCAATGATAAGAAAAATAACTATGAAGAATAATGGTGGTATAATGCTTTAAAGTTGCCCTGTCATGTGTATTTCATAACTTTTGTGATAATATCTGAAGTTCTACCATGGACTCATGGTAACATTTTTCAATGTTTCAAGTCATTCTAACATGGTATAGAAAGCCTGCTGGAAGATTTACATCAGTTGTCATGAATATTCAACTGCTTGACTCTGATTGGCTAACAGCTAGCCAATGACAGCCTGGCTTTTCAGCATCTTTTACATTGTGCAACAAGTAGAGGAACTGGTGGAACCGACTTCCAGTGCCTCTCTTTTGTGGTGCACCTTAAATGGACTTTTCACATCTTTTATCCTGTATCCACTGGGCCCCCTCCCCTGCTCTCTGGGCCTGTTGGGCCTCTCCACCCCCCCCCCCCCTTTTATAGTGCCCCTGCTTGCTTATGTGAAAACTGTCACTGAGCTTGACGAATTCTGGGCGTGGTCTCTCCCAGACGGGATCATAGTAATGATCTCAGGCATTAACACGTCACACTGACCAGCTTTAATAATTAACCTGATTTCTCTGTTTATGTCTTTTCGATGGCAGACAGAGGAGGTAGCGGTTCATTTCCACATTCACTACATAACACATAACTACATAACCTATGGACCTAACTTTTTTTTTTTTTTTTTAAATACAAGTAAGTTTTGTGTGAAAGGACACCATTAGGGAAATGCTTCAGAGCAGAAATGCATGCTTTATAACATGAATGCTTGAAGGTTTGCACAGCAGTCCGAATGAAAGACAAGACAGAATGGTGGCATCTTTTATCTTTGTTTATGGAGCACTGTTTCCAGCAGCATTGTTTACTCTGATGGCACTCTGAGATGTGACTTACAAATGTTTTGTGGCCATTTATCATCATGCACACACCAACTCAGTACCCCCTTTTTTTTTTTTTTTTTGTTTTTTTTTTTTAAAGTAAATTGCCTTCTTCTGCGGTCACCTTGTTTATGGAGCTATAAAAGTTGTGACAAGATCCAAATGTGTTTATTCTCGCAACATGGATGTGCCACTGACAACTCAGCAAAGAAATCTCTGAGACAGATCTTCCTCCCAAACTGTCACCACTGACAGACCTATTAACAACACATCACGCTGCAGTGGGCTCCTCGTGTCGCGTTTTGTGTGTCTGTGCGTATGTGTGTTTGTGTGGTAAAGATAGAGTGGAAATATGTGAGATAGAATGCCCTTGACACCTGTCAGACAAACACAAAAGCCCATATAATCACATCTACACTCGATAAAACACAGGCAATGGAGGGAAAAAAAAAAGGAAACTGAAGGGAGCAATAGAACAAAAACAGAGCAGGCAGACGGGTATTACAATGAGGGAAGAGGAAGTGAGAGTGAATTTGGCAGCAGAGATTGGGTGACAGGAAAGCAGAATGAGGCGAGAGAGTGAGAGCGAGAACTTGAAAAAAAGAGGTGAACATGGAATAAAAATGTCCCAGTTCAGGCTGTGCTTCTTATTTTCACTCTGTTTTATCTGTACTCTACTAATCCAGCCAGTCACCTCTAATGTGAGATTAAACTTCAACCCCAAGCCCACACACACACATTTTTACTCGTATACTTGAGAAAATCTATATTGACATAATTTATTCCTTAGTCCCTCACCTTTTATACCTATATTTATCCAGGGTAGCTTCTCTGAGAGCAGCGCTCTCTATTTTAGTGGCGCCCTCTTGACATTCACACGGTTACACACACCTGGAAGCTGCCCAGAGCAGCCACAATGTGATCTGTTGGTCACTGAGCAGCTCCACGGGTAGAGATTGAGGTTAATCGCCTTGCTCAAGGGCACCTCAGTTGTGGCTTTTAGATAAAGCAAGCACCGCTTTTTAGCACTGCATTCAGATTAAGACCAAATACAAATGTATTATAACAACTCATGTTGAATTAAAAGCCAGAGAATAAAAGTGGGTCTTAAGACGAGACCTAAAACATTCCACCATGGGGGCTGTTCAGAGGTGGGGGGGACAGGGCGTTCTAGAGTCTGGGGCCTGCCCTCTCTTTAAAGTCTCATCATAGGAGCCTGTAGCTTGAGCAGGAGCTGGCCTTCGGACCTTAGACTATAAATGAGGATGAGGCCTGTGAGGTACTGTCCATTCACAGCTTTAACTCTATGAAACCTGAACCATTAAGTCATTGACAGAAAATTCCAGTTCTTTGAAACAGGAGCCTTTATTGGTCCTTCTGAACAACCAATATCAGCATCCATGTATGAGTTTAAATTTTGTACCATATTTGATACATCAGGTCTCAATGTTCAAATATTGTTATTTTTGAACAAATAAAAACATAATATAACACAAACATGTCTTAGTAATTAGTAATAACTTTTCAAAACTGCCAAAATTCTGCCTCCTTCCTCATTAAAGGTATTCTTGTTGTGTCACTACAAAGGCCTCTGGTGAACAAACTCCTCCCCCCTGCTGGATTATCCATGTATTGCTTGTATCTAATTGTATACATTAGGTTTTTCAAGAAAAACTAAATATAACAGTGATCATGTAGAGGGCTTCAAAACCTATGTATCAAATTTGATACATTTGACGTTATAGGGTTAAAAACAAACAATAAAATCTTGAAGTCATTTCAAAAATTAAAATTGAGCCAGTGCAAAGACGCAAGGATTGGGGTAATATGTTCACATCACAAGTATATATTGTATAATATGTTGGCCTTTGGACTGTGGACCTGAGAATTAATCACAAATTGTAATCTGTAATGTTATTATACTGCACACTAACAGCTGTCTGTTTTGTTGGTACCAATTTTTATGGAAAACTGAAAATGCCCTCAGCGGTGTTACCTCCCTTGTCTTGGAACAACACGGCTGTGAAAAAAAAAAAAAAAAGTTCTTATTCTCAAGGTATAAACCTCAACTTAGTCTTTACAAATCTCAAGTTGTACACAGATGAAAGATAAAAATGTCAGTGTGTCTTATTTTTGACAGTATATTCTCAGACTTTTTAATGTATCTGTGTATATACATTTGAATGTATTGTTGCATGGACACACATACTGTACGCTACACACAATCTGTCTGATGTAGTGGTACAAAGGTGTGTTTTTCTGCATCATTTTTCTTTGCACATCCAAGAGGTCCCAAGCCTTGCAGCAAACAAAATCAAAGAGCATATATACTGCAGATAAACTTTACAGGAAGATGCTACAAAGCAGGCTGCAGTGCTTCCCTGGTCCACTTTTAGTCAGCAGTTCGGCCCTTTGAAACTTGGAAAGTTTCTGTGTCTCCTTTCCCTTCTTGGACTGGGGTGTTGGAGGTGTTAGGTGCTACATAAAAAAAAAAAAACACACACACACACATTCAACTATTTTTGGTAGTCTACCTCCCTCGTGCCTCTGCTGCATCCCCGGCTGTCTCTTATCCTCTCTTCTGTTCTTTACTTTTGAAATGCCTTCTTCTTCTCCTTTAAACTCCCACACTGATTCTCTTGTGAAGGTTTCCACTGGTCCTGCCTTGGTCTTTCAAGAGCTTGTTGACAGTAACAGACCTCAGTCCTCCAGAGGAAGTCGGTTATGCTGCGGTATTGTTGCAATGCTGAGAGGTTGAGAGGAGCTCTACTTAATTACTCCCTTGTCTAATTAGTGAAAGTGTTGTGTACATGTTGTACGCTGGCTGACAGGACAGTCAGGCAGACACTACTTCTAAACAAGGTATGGAGAAAGAGAGGTATGTGTGTGTGTGTTTACAAGCGTTTGTGTGTGCTTTGTGTCTATCCACGGGTGTTAATGAGGGTGTGTGTACAAGGTTGGAGTTCAGCATCTCGTCTAGCATTGAGATGAGAGGAGCTGAGAGGAGCTGTCTCATCCTCCTGATGCAGCGTCCCGGCCTAATTGGGATATTTACTCGGTAATTAGCAGGTGAGAGAGACACTGGGAATGTAATTGGGAATCTCCGTGACGAGACACATTATCCAGACAGTCGGCTCCTAGGCTCCATCCTTCTTGCAGCCCATTAACTGCACCCTGGGACAGAAGAAGAGACAGAGAATGCCGGCGGAGAGAGGCAGCGAGCCGCACTTAAAGCACCAAAGTACAAAAATACAAACACGAGAACCATATTTCAGCAGGCGGAGAGGTGACACCATGTCATTTCAAAAGATAAAATTGCATTTATCATCCCCTGATATTATTGCTCCATAGATAGTCTATTAATCTCTGTCAGTTGGATCATTGTCTTCACATCTGTCCATCAGTGGCACTGAATGAGAAATGTCTTTGAAAGCGTACCCACGGGGAAGCTTCACAGCGCAGCCTTGAGATGGTGTGAAGTCTAGAATACGTTTAGCTGAAGAGGATTCAGCTCTGTCGAATGAAAGACTTCACCTTTGTGATTCTGTTTTTTTTTTTTTTTTTTTTCAAATAAAACCATGGACAGCTTCTATAGACTCGAATGCCGGCTTTTTTTTTTCCCCCCTCTGGGAGCCATAGTCCATGGCTGCTGCTGCAGACTTGAGAGGGAGTCTTTTGCAGATGATTAAGTACCTTTTTTTTCTGCTTGTGTCTTTACAGAAAGTGTCCCAGTATACCATTATCGTGCAGGCCACGGACATGGAGGGCAACCTGAACTTTGGCCTTTCCAACACAGCCACAGCCATCATCACTGTCACCGACATCAATGACAACCCTCCTATGCTGACCTCCAGAACTGTGAGTAACTACAAATAAGGAGTGTAAAAGGGTATCAAAAGACAGAGGAGGGGGGGGGGGGGGTTCAATTCAGGGAAATATGACAGGCAGACAAAAGAAATATAAAAGCCTGAAAGAGGAGTAAGGAAAATTAGGAGATAAATGATGGTATAAATGACGGATTAGAATGAAAAAAAGAAAAATGGGGTGATGTTTTGTCGCATGAGGATCCTACAGGACAGTGAGCCGGCATTATGAAGTATACTCATTTCTATTTAAAAAAAAAAAAAAAAGTATACTCATTTCCTCCTAGCATACACACACACACACACACGGTAAACAAATCTATATCATTGACTTTCATCAGCAAGAAAACTAGCGCCGGCAAACCGTTAATGATTGTTGTCGTGATAGTGATATTTAGAATGATGATTACATTATAGGGGGTCATTACTGAGGGCGAGGTAAAAATTAACAGTCTGAAGTAATGTACTGTATGTAATGTATCATATGAGCGGTGATGCAGTTCAGCAATATCGTCAATAAATGAATCAGTGAAGCAGGAGATTCAGTGTTGTTGAAAGTTTACTTTATTTTTGATCTATGGTCATGAGTCAGGTTTTTTTTTTTTTTTTTTTTTTGGTGGAGCAGAGGCCTGTGTTGTGCAACAGTGGAAGTAGTGGTGGAATCCAACCAAGAAAATTCAATCAAATACTGTACTTAAAATATGAAGTGTTGGATTTTTTAGCGTCACCACTCAAAAAAAAATCCATAATTACCTTTCAGGCCATGGAGAGGACTTGAGATTTATGCTTTAACTGCCTGTATGTGTTCTCAGGCTGTGGAAAATGTACGCTGTGACAGTGGTTTTTGTATAATCACAGGTGTTTTTAGGCAAGTAATGGGTTTAATACAGGACTGACAGCTGTAATTACAGCACTGACTATTGAACTACTGTTCTATTGTCTGAGCAGAAGCTTGGCACAGCGGTTTGAGTTCAACATAATGGGATGGAACAGTCTGCTTTCTTTCCTTCCTTCGTTCCTTCTTTCTCTTTTTCTTTTTCTCTGTTGAATTTTCTTTCTTTCTGTCATTCTTTCTTTGTCTTTCTTTTTCGTTGTTTCTTTTTCTCTTTGTTTCATTTTCTCTTTCTTTCTGTAATTCTTTCTTTGTCTTTCTTTTTCTTTTTCTCTGTGTTTCAGTTTCATTTTCTCTTTTATCTGTCATTTTTTCTGTCTTTCTTTTCTTTCTTTCTTTCTCTTTTTCTATTTCTTTCTGTCATTCTTTCTTTGTCTTTCTTTCTCTTTTTCTCTTTGTTTCATGTTCTCTTTCTGTCATTCTTTCTTTGTCTTTCTGTCTTTCTCTTGGTTTGATTTTCCTGTTTCTGTCATTCTTTCTCTTTTTTTGTTTTTTTTTTCATTTTCTCTTTCTTTCTGTCATTGTTTCTTTTTCGTTCTTTCTTTTTCTCAGTCTTTCTTTCCTTCTTTTCTTTCTTTTTCTTTTTCTCTTTCTTTCTGTCATTCTTTCTTTTTCTCTGTCTTTCTTTCCTTCTTCCTTTCTTTCTCTTTCTCTTTGTTTCATTTTCTCTTTTTTCCTGCCATTCTTTCTTTGTCTTACTTTTTCTCTTTCTTTCAAACTACGTATTAACATTTAAATGAACATCATCTGTCTTCGAGTGGAGCAAATCTGAACATTAGTAGGAAGTATAAACTTGTTTAATCCTACCCCTCGTGTACTTTTACATCTTTATCAATAACTTAATTCATGAATCAAACAATATGTTTTCCTAATTGAACATTCAACCCACAGCTAATACATAATACAGTAGCTGAGTTACACACAATAGTATTATCATGTCAGAACATTTCATACAAACACACATCAACACCATCAACTATTTTCTTCAATAGTTACAGTATGTTTGTCAGTACAACATTATCCATAAACAAACAGCCTTCAGCCATTATAAATCAAGTTTATTTATTCTGATATTTAACGTTTTGATGTGGGCTGAGAGAAGAGAGCTGCAGAAGGACTTTATGCAGATTTCTACTTCTACTTTATACATCAGAGGTAAATATTATATTTTATGCTCTGCTTAGCACCTGTCTGAGAGCCTTAGTTAATTGTAGATTATATTCATCCCCATCAGTTATCTGTAAATGTGTTGATTTTGCCACAAAAAAAAAAAAAAAAAATCCTGAAAAGTTTCCCTCTAAGAGATGATGTAAGTCTTCTTTTTCATTAGATAAATAAACACTTTAAAACCCCATAGTGGATACGCTGTAAATTGGACAATACTGAAAATTGGTCTGTGTTTTCCAAGTTCATGAAACATTAATATTAATTCACTTAATTTTAACTTAGATGTTAATTTTTAATCAACATTAATATTTTAAAGATACATGGTTCTCATTTAACATCACAAATGATTGATAATCTTATAGAATGTAATGCATCACTGTAGATTAAATTAAATACTGACAGTAGTTACAATTGTTTTAGTAGTAAATATCTACAGAAATTAAACAACAGTAAAATGGATCAAGAAAACTTTATATAATAACAAAAAAAAGGATTGTTTTGCTGCAAAATAGCTGTTTTCATTTATTCACTTTGCACAGTTTTGCCACTATTTTTACTTGTAGAGGACTCTTGTAGCTTGTGGTCTTACACTGGTCGTACACTGCAAATTATCTAGTTATTTCTAAGATAAAAAAAAAAAAAAAAAAAACAAGTCAGACTTAGAAGTGTTAGTTAATATGTCTTATTTTATGAGGTAATTTCTTCTTTTAATTGTTCAGCTCTACACTAAAGTCTTAAATCAAAAACAACCTTATTTTTCTTTATATATAGATGAAGATATTACATCTCTCCCCCAAAGTCTCATTAAAATAAATGTTGTTTTAAAATTCAGTAACAAACTCAACTTGCTAGATTGGAGTCACACAAAAAGCATCTGAAAGGAACAGTTTATTTTTGCTCCGACTTCACACATGCACTGCAAAAATTCAGTCTGAAGAAATGACAGCTATGGGGCGCCTTTTGTAAAGGAAGCATGTGCTAAAAATCACGGTCACATTTTGTCATATTTTGTCACGTCAGTTTAAACCATGTTTGAAAAACGGGTATGATTTTTTTCAAACCACATTTATGCACATTTATAAGAATATTTGTCAACTTAGAGATATTTAAATAGTTAAATCCAAATATTAAATGTTGCGTTTAAATGCTAAATGTTAAATCTGAAAGTTATATCTAAATATAAATGTTAAAGTTAAATGTTATATCTAAATGTTATATTTAAATGTTAAATCTAAATGTTGTATCTAAATATAAATGTAAATGTTAAATCTAATAGCATAGTATTGTATAATACATAGTATAGTTTATTATAGTATAGTAGAGTGTAGTATAGTGTATTATAGTATAGTATAGTTCATTATAGTATAGCATAGCATTGTATAATATAGTACAGTATATTATAGTGTATTATAATGTAGTATGGTCTAGTATAGTTTATTAAAGTATAGTATAGCATAGCATAGTACAGTATATATATATATATATACAATGCATAAAATACAAGTAACAAATAGATTAAACAAAAAGTGCAGAACATAAAAATGTCAGTGCAAATTGAGGGGTAAAATTTCTGATGGGTAAGCCCTTCTGAAGAGGTGAGTTTTGAGTCAAAATATCCCATCAGACTTAAAATAAGACTTAATCACTTAAAGAGTATTTTTTCAGTGAGATATAAAAACTTATTTTTGATAGCAGATCTTGAAAAACTTGAATTAAGCAAAAATAATAATAATAATAATAATTTTTTTTTAAAAATCTGCCAATGGAACAAGTGAAAATGATCTCGGTAAGATTTCTTTAAATAAGATTTTCAAGATCTATTGTCTAAAAATAAGTTCTTATATATCATGAAAAGTTACTCTTTAGGTGTTTACCGTACATACTTTTAAGTGTGATGAGATATTTTGACTAGAAATGAGAAAAGTACACTGTTTTTGATTTTGATTTTTTTCCAGTATTCAAAGCAGGTCTGCATTCCAGTGATGTGGTGGAATATCTTTCTTGGTGTCATTATGGCTCCAGGCATCCAAATTATTTAGTGTGTATGCTCTCTCATCTGTAGACGTGTGGTTCTGCTGGGCAGATAAGGTGCTTAGCTCTGCAACTGCCAGGATCGAAGCCCAGGCATTATCAGTACAGTAGTAGAAGCACTTTGAGGTGGTAGCAGAGGAGTTAGCATTAGCATTTGCCCTGGGGGGTATTAAGACCCTTATGATGATGAGTTAGCATTGGCATTAAGCATGTGTCAGCCATCGAGCTTATCAGAGGGCTTTTACATCATACACAGCAGGAAATGTAGGGGCAACGTGTGTGTGTGTGGGGGGGGGGGGGGGTGAAAAAACACAAAGGAGCAATAAGAGAACAAAGAAGAGAGAAGAGTTGATGAGTGTACCACCATGTAAGCACAAAAATGCAGAGAAGAAAAAGTGATGAGAGAGTGATGAGGGGTGGTGAAAGAATGAAGGATTATTTTAGTCTCAGGAGTTATTTTCTACAGCAGCCGTGATAAAGCATAGACATGCCCTGTTGTAAATCAGAGGCCTTTCCTGACTCGGCATCCCTCTCTGCATTAAGATTCTCTGCTGATGGTAGTGTATTGATGATGGTGGCTGGTAATAGATTGATATTCTCTAACTGTATTCCACCTCGTTTAAGTGCGTTTCCATCATCGCCACAGAGGGAAGTTAATGCTATCATGTATATTGATGATAAACTTTAGTGGAGGTTTTGGAACCTCAATGAGCAGCATACTTTTACTCACTCCTGTCATAAATCACCCATTTTAGTGGTGAGATAACATAAAAACCAATTTGTTGGAAATGCAGGCCATTATGCAAATATTTAGTGTTTGCAATAAACCCCATAGATCTTTCAACATGTCCCAGAAATATAAAGTTTGGGGAATTTGTCTTTAATGTTGATGATTAATATTTCATCATGCCTATCAGAGACTGGCCTATTTTTCAAGGCAGCAAAGGGTGGCGTATGTGTGATGATATGAAGGCTTCAGATGTTTATTCAGGGCTGCATCCATGCTTCCATTATTTCTTTGTTGCAGATAAACTACAGCGCCTTCGTATTTACACATACTCTATGCAAGTGCCACTTTTATATTGTGTGGATTTTAGTTTAGCTGTGTGAAAGAAACTGTCAATCATGCAATCAGAGGTATTATATGGATGTATTTATTTTACTTTTATTTAACCAAGAAGTGGCATTGAGATTAGAAATGTCTTTTGCACTGTAAAAATTAAAATCTTGCCAAGTGTATTTTTCTCATTTCTCACTCATAGTCATGGAATAATCTTCAAAAAACTGTAAAACTACATAAATTAACTCCTGTTAATGATTTTAAAAGCATCATTGAGAATGTAGTGAAGGAGGAACGTCACTGTTTTGCTTGATGGTATTATGGTTGAATAGCTGTTATTGTGTTTTATTGTTCTCTGAGCATCATGTATGTGTTTTGTATTATTTGGACTTTGTATTACTGCTACTTTGGTCAGGTCTCCCTTGCACACAGTTTTTTTTTTTTTCCGCAATTCTAGTCAAAACTAGAATGGCACTCAGTAGAGCGCAGACCTCTGCCAAGTGTAACATCCCCCACCACCACCAAAAATATTAGTTCCTCATTTATTTGGACAGCATTTTAAGATTCTTAAGTCCATGGACTGTATGAGAAAACATAAATCACCATCTGGTGGACATTTGTGATTATTACCACAGCAACGCCAGAATCCTTTAAAAAATTTCATTAGGTTTGGTCAATAATTAACTTTTTGGCCCCATTGACCCCAATGTTAATGAAAATTTCAAAGTGATCCAAAATCCGTGATTTCTTCCGGATCACCCCCCTACAATTAATGGGTTCTTCCCAGCCCCACACTCTACCCTTCCACCAAATTTGATGGAAATCGGGTCAGTATTTTTTGCGTAA
>JAPSES010000236.1:2592935-2608281 GCA_029822895.1 Maxillicosta whitleyi
CTTTTCAAGTTATGTTGTACACAAACCAACAAACAAATAAACGCCGGCAAAAACATAACCTCCTTGGCGGAGGTAATAAAGATAAAGTCAGAGACATAGTTCTCACAGGACTAAACAAAACAAATGTCATGTTATTACAGAATATGATGCACTGCTGAATTTAAAATGAGCTTAACCCAAGGGATGAGGAGCCAGTCTGGAAGAATCTCCAACTCGTAATACCACTGACAGCTGCTGGGGTGGATCCAAAAAGTCTTGGCCGCCGTAGACTTACAGTGAACTTCTTTCTAAAAAATATTACATTATTTGAGTCCAGTAAGTGATCGAGCTATGCATCTTTAAATGTTTCCTATCTTAAAAAGATTTCAGACGATTTTTTTCTGCCAGTCATTTTTGATTGACAGGTCTGAATGACAGCTCGCTCGCTCGCCAAGTCAGACTTTCCGAAAATTTTGTTTGTTTACTAAATCAGACTTTTTTTTTTCCTGGAACAACAACACTCAATTGTATTTGTTTTTAAAGGTTCCACTAACAAGACTAAAAGCACTTGATTACACAGTGGTAGATGAAATTAATTATTTTACTTTCAAAATTTAGCATTTCGCATTAGCCAAACTCTCACATCTTCCATCTATCAATGTTCAAGCAAAAACACTCCATAGTCGACTGCTGCAACTGTTGACTTCCTACCCAGTCTCCCATAAACTCCAGTTGTTTTTAACTCCATTCTTTCTTGTATATTTTAGATTAATCTATACTGTTTCCTTTTGTTCTGTCTTGCTTAATTGTCTTGTTTGTTTTATTTTGATCTTGTCTTCTGCCAGGTCATCATTGTAAATGAGAATCTGTTATCAATTGATTTTACCTGTTAAAATAAAGGTTAAATAAAAATGAAATAAAAGCTCACCTCTGACCACTTGGGGTCCTGGAGTCCCACCCCTTTTATCCAAATATGGTCACACCTGGAAAGTCAATGGAATGAGTCAAATTGTAAACAACTATCTTCGGAACAGCAGATACTTCCTTCATTGTGTTTTTTAGATATAGTCTCTAGTTTGTACAGTACTAAAGCATAGTAGTAGTAATAATCTAAAAATACCACATATAATAGTAAAACACTGACATGGACTATTTTACAGCACTCTTCATAATGTATGGATATTTTTGGACCATATTAATGTAAATGCTTTTATTTAGATGATTTTGGGAGTGTATTACTGTTTACTTATATTGTGGTATTAGTAAACAATGTGAAATAGAGGTAGTTTTAAGGACACAGATGCATTTACCGCCAGTGTTTTGGGGTGAAGGCCAAAATATCAGGTTCAGATTGTTGAATCCTTGGATTACCTACAGCTTTTGGATGTTTTTGCCTCAGCACACAAGTTTGTTTGCCCTCCAGGGGAAAGACAGAATACCTTTCTCCCAGCATAGATTGGCATTGGAAAGCCAAGAGAGATGCAGCTCGACACAGAATAGCAGTAGGTATCTTTAGTCCTAATGAGGGTATTAAAACCAGATCATACAGTCATGCTGCTACTTCAGAATGTCACCTCTCTGTGTCCCACTTTCCCCTCCCGTCAGTCCTGATCCTTTCACACAAGCTTTAACCCCCCCCCCCCCCTCCCATTGCATTGAACTCACTGTAGTCCTAGTGGTGATTTCACAGTACACCAGTTAGTGAGTGTGGGCTTGGCTAGCTTGTGTGAAAGCGTCTAGAGTGTGGGAATGTCATCTCTGTGATCCCCTTTCCTGCACTGCGCTGCACCTGGGATCATGCCCACTGCCTGCTGGGAAAATCCCACCTCCTTCACTGCTGGAAAGAGATTATACTCTATGTCCACCCCCTCTCTCCTTACCAACACCCCCATGCTTTCATTTGCTTCCTTGTAAGCAGAAATGTACAATGTAGTACGCCCATAAACAAGTGGGTGTTACATTGACAGTGTGTGTTGTACAATTCAATAAATATAAAAGCAAGGTTAAGGTCAAATCCATTTCAATCTGGATGGATTTAAAAGCTGAACGTATATGCACAACGTGGCATTATTTCCTGTACTGACATCCAGTAAATGGAACCAGAAAGATGGAGAAACCTTGATGCGTAAGGCCATGGTGTCATGAGCCCACGGATGATGCTGCACATGCACAAGTAAGATTGGAGCCAGGAAAGGTTACAGTTGATGATCTCTGTTACAGAGAAGGAATGAGACGAGAACATGAAGATACAGACAGGGATAAAAAAAAAAAAAAATGTATGAATACAAAAGCACACCAAGATGAGGTGAAGCAGCGCAGGTTGAGAGAGATCAGATAGAATTGAAAACATGGAATGAGCCGTAAGCGACAAAAGCGAGAGAAACAAGAAGAGTTAGATCAGAGTGAGATGGGGATTCAATCCTGGAGATCCCCGGTTCCTTCCCTGCCCTTTATCCCAGGGGAGTGTCACCACCTGCTACCATATCCACTTTACTGTTTGACAATCAGTTCTAAGATCCTATCATCCTGTCTCCACCTAATGCATGACAGACACACTTGAAAACACACAATCACTAAAACATACATGTATATAACCCTGTCAAACCATTTAGCCACCTCCTAGAACATGTGCACGCAGCACACACAGGCAGCTGCAGCAGTGCTTAACAACATAGGTAATTGACTTCAATGCCTGGTACACAAGAGTGAAAAATGAGGTGAAATTGACTGTAGGCTGCAGGCTCTGGAGGAGAAGTCAATGAAGAATTAAACTGTGTGAAGGTCAGACTGCTGGGATTTTCTGAGTGTGTGTGAGTGTGCGAACAATCTATGTATGCAAGGATGCAAAAAGAAATTTATAATGGCTTGTAAACATGGGAATAGGACCACTAACTTTTCCAATGCCCTGTCCTTTGTGTCTTTAGGTATTCAAAGCTGAACGATCCTGCAAACTGGTTGTCCATCAACAGAACTAATGGTCAGATCGTTACCACGGCAGTACTCGACCGAGAATCCAGCTATGTCAAAAACAATGTATATGAAGCCACATTCCTGGCAACAGACAATGGTAAGAGCCTCTAGGTTGTTGTTTTTTTTTTTTTTTAATGTATTACAATGTAAGCGTTTTAATGCCAAAAGTCTTATGCATTGTTTTCTTATTATTCCAATTTATTCCATATGTTCACATGTTATAGACTGAGTGCCCAAATGCAGTTGCATTAAAGAAAAGATTATTGAATTATCATATCATTATAGATATAAACGTTGGATTGGCTAAAAAATAAATAACAATTACATAATTTACATACATACATTTATATGAATCATTTCTGTTTTGGTTATGGAGATATTTTCTTATTATCCTCTTTGTACATTTATTTATGTATGATGTAGTTTAATGCATAATGTGAAATGTGGAAAATATTCTGGATGTGCAGTAGTTATGTATTATTCTCAGGATGGTTGAATAGAAGGTCAAACAGCCTCAGAAGGCTCCTAGAAGTCCCTACTGAAGGTGGAATGGTTATATCCCATTACTGTTAATCCTCTCCTCGTTTACCCTCTCCTCATTTTTCCTCTCCTCACTTCCCTTCTACTCTCCTTGTTTTTCTTCTGCTCATTTCGTCTCCTCTCCTCTCCTAATCTTGTGCGATTCTTACGGCATATATTATTTGTTCTGCTCTAAAGTTGAAATTCATTCTTAACTGAGCCCAAACTCAATCACAGTAAAAAAGTAAGTTCCTTTTTCTTTCAAAGTAAGCAACTACTTTTTCTCGAGTAGAAAAAAGAAATACAATTTCCCCTCCCAAATTGCCTTATCAGTGACAAGCAGCGCACTGGTGTGTTTACCTTAAGTTGGTTTTGCTTTGAAACACTGCAGCGTTTATATAAATGGGCATGTGAGAATGCACTTATGCATTTGGACAAGCATGTACTTTTTTATTCCATGATTGACAATGTCACACACCATGATGCGCAACCTGCTGTGTGATTGAGAAGGAGGAGGCGGCAGGATTAGAGGTTGACACACTCCTCTTGTTTGGACTTCACAAACATTTCATTTATTTCTTGTTTTTCTGTCTCCTGCTATTTCTTGGCTTTCTTTATTTCATTTTAATACCAGTTTTTTTTTTTTGTTTTTTTTTGAGTGAACCTGTCTGAGAGGCTGCTATGGAAACATATTCTAGTTCTACAAGTTTTATTTTCACCACCTAATCATCTGCTTTCAGGGTTAGAGTCAGTGTGAGAGTATCCACAGGCCTTTGTTTAGACCATGCATTAATATTCATCATGAGATATCCAAACACAAGTGACTGTTCACACTTGGGTTAGGATGTGTCTCCAGTTATGTCTTGGGGGATCATTACTGGATGGATCAGGCTTCCTCTCTTCTGCTCTTTATTTGAATAAGCAAGGTCATCTTTAGTCAAAAAAAAAAAAAAATCGAACAGAGTGGGTTTTCCATGCTTCTTTGCAAATTCAGTCTCTTGCTTGAGGGAAACTGACACCTTTAAATGTCTGATCTTTACACACTTTACATGTTCTGTAAATGCTGCTTCAGATTTGATTGTTTTTGTTTGCTCACATCAGTCATGTTTTTAACCTTCACACACCAAGGTTTTGCAGTACCTGCCTTGCACTAGTTTGTGTCATTTTAATAAGATATTTCTGTATTCTCAGTCAGAATCAGGTGAACCATGCTTTTATTCCATTCATTTAAAATCACAATTTCCCCCCAAAAAAATAATAATAGTGTCAGAATGTGATTTGCAACTCAAAAATGTTTAGCTTCTTTTTTTTCTAATCTACAAAACTGATTGATTTTTTTCCCCCAAATAAATTATTTTTGCTCTAATTTGCCACCTCTTGAATTCAGTTAAAGTCATTCATGGGCTCAAAGTAGGGAATTATGATTGAATCCATGTTGGACAGTGTTAGGATATGAAACCATTCACTATGGAGGTTCTACATGTCCAAATAAAACCTATATAATATCACTTCAAAACAAAAGGAAGTCCACTTCACTACTTTAAAGCGTAAAGTAGTAGAAAAAAAGTTTTCAGACACCCCTAAAATTTTACATTCACAAACATTATCATTTGCTGAAAAATCTTGTTTGTGTGCCTGTGTCAGACTTTTTTTTTTTCATTTATTGTTAACAAGAATAAACAAGTGGTGTCATGTACAACAAACCCTGCCCCTCTCCAGTATTGTAGTTTATTTTGACATTGATTCAGCGGATGTCATCAAGTCTATGCATGTTTTGTTATATATGGCCTTATTATATGTGGCAAGTTTGAAATAAATTAGAACAAAATGTATGTTTTCTTTATAGAGATTTTAAATTTCTATCAGTATTATCAGTAAATGGGAGAAAAATTTTTTTTAGAAATTTGTACAAAGTAAATAAATAAATAAACTTTGACCTACTTTTTCCAAAATGTAGTAACTTCTATTCTGGGTCACTGGTAATCTATAAACCCAATTTAGTATGAAACCAATATAAGTATTAAACCAATAGTGTTGCTGCTACAGACATGTGACATTCTGCCCATTATAAGTACATGGGAGGGAAAACTAACTTTAAAAAATTCTGAAAAAAATGTAACTGACCTATTGTTCCTAAAAGGTAATCACATCTATTCTGGGTCACTGGTAATCTATAAACCCAGTTTGGTATGAAGTGGCATAATAGTTTCGCTGCTAGAGTGTTAACAAGCAAACCAAAAAACGGAACCAAAACCCCTAGCCTCCCCTTTCAGGGTGGGGTAATAACACTGTCTGTCTGTCATTAACTAATAAGAATAGAGTAGATAGTAAAGGCTCAAAATAAACACACTTATTTCAGTGTGGTAAATACACTCCTAAAGTCACTTTCTGAAGGAATGATTGTCATGTTATAGCAAGTGTCATAGTTTTGCTGCTAGAGTCTTAACAAACAAACCAACTGAACCAAAAACAATACCCCGTACCTCCCCTTTGGGGGGCAAAGTGTTAACCAAAGTTTCAACATGTCATGCCCTGGATATATTTCATTATGTTGCTGAAACATCCAGTTTTGACCTCGACAGAACAGAGCATGTGCAGAAGGGAGTGTGTGGGTTTGGAGAATGCAACAATACTACAGATTTTAGTGACTTAGTAGTGATTTTTAATATAATATATCACGAATGCATCACAAATGCGTATCCAAAAACTTTTTCCACTCCTGTGTGAGTTAGTTGGTGTTACATAAATTCTTATATAAAACTATTAAGTGCTTAAAATATGAATGTATTAATATTTAGTCCAAGGCATCCCAGGATGTATTCCTATCCAGACTGCTAAGAAAATGTGGACACACCCATCCCAGAACCTTCTTATGAGTCCTGAGTGATTGATATGAATGCATCCTGAAAGGCATCCCGAGTGTGTTCAGATCCTGAATTAGTTATGTCTGCACTTAATTGGATTTGTCAGGACGGATGTTAATGCCAGGTCTGAGTAGGGCTGTAGTCAATCTGGGTCTTGTCTTACTTTAATTATTACAAAAATGCATTTATAAACAGAACAGATTGTTTTCTGTATTTATTATTTCCCTTCTTCCAGCCGTTTGCCAAGTTTTGTTGAAGCAGTAGGTTATTGGTGCTGAAAGCTCAAAGGTTAGAAGAAAGCTGTCGTAAGATCTGTGTGTTTGTGTGTGTGCATCAGTCTGACTCTGTGGGTGTTGCTGGAGTGCCAGCCGTCATAACGTGAGAGGGATTATGTTAAGAAGTGCTGTGAGACAGCAAGGATAGTAGGACGGGACATAGAGAGGTGGTGACAGCATGGTGAGCTGTACACTTGTTCTGTGTTTTTAAAAATCAAACCCTGACAGCCTCAGACCCTTCTGACACACAGTTTCCCTTTTCTGACACCTTAAGTATTGTTTATGTGTTTACATTTCCTTCAGAGAACATATGGCAGGCTTGCTACAAGTCCTTTCACTATGTTTCACATATCTAAGCCACCACCAAAAAAGGAGTTCAAAATCCTTTTGAGGAATTTACACAAACATAATTATTTATTTAGCTGGTTAAAACCCACATAATTCTCCTATCAGCTGTGGCAAGCTGCTTCCACATGTTCCCCATACATGGCTGGGATTAACAAACCCAACAGAAGGGGAAAGCTTCTGTGCAAGAGTCTGTGTGTGTCTTTGCGCCACTACATTTATCAAGTGCATAATATATTTTTAAGTTTACAGTTCAGAATATATGCCTTTGTTAAACAGGCATCAGTATAGATTTTACATATATGCACTAGAAATAACCTGAAAACCTATAGAATGCAGCAGTTTTACACCCAATTTTAATAAAGGGTATCAATTTTTAATCTGGATGTTGTCATAATTTGGTGACAGAATGAAATTAATGTAATGATTAGTAATATTATCACCCCACCCCTCAAAGGGGAGGCAAAGGGTATTGTTTTTGGTTCAGTTTGTTTGTTTGTTAACAGTCTAGCAGCAAAACCACTGGTTTATTCATACCAAATTGGGTTTATAGATTGCCAGTGAACCAGAATAGATCTGATTGCATTTTGGGAAAAATATTTTTTTTATGAATTTTTAAAACTGTTTTTAAATTATTATCATTGACTTATAATGGCTGAATATTCCCATCTGTAGCAGCAAAATTATTGGTTTAATTCGTACCAAATTAGGTTTATAGATTGCCAGTGACCCAGAATAGATGTGATTAAATTTTGGGAAGTCAAAGTTAAAATTTTGTGAGGATTGTTTGTCTCCCATTTATTTATATTATGGGTAGAATTTCACATGTCTAAAAAAAAACCATGTTTCATTTTACTTCAAACTTGGCACATATATATAGACAACTGCTATACTGACATCAGCTCATGCATAGACACTGGGTCACTGCCAAAATGAGCTCAAATACATGCAAGGGGCAGGGTTTGTTATGCCTGGCACCACTTGTTTTTATCTTTTTTGTTAGTCAATAATCAGTGTTACAGTCCTAGTGATGAGGAGAGGCTGTTGTTTTTATTCTGACGGTTATTATTCTCATTGTCTTACCACAATAATTGATCTTATTGACATACTCTCACTTTTTCTGATATTGCAGCAAGATTGCATTCATCTAATTTTATGTAACTCATTATGACTACATAAGTGGCAACTATTGTGCTGCATGAAGAGCTGTTTTGAAACTAACTAGGTACTACATGAAATGATGCATAATTATGAATGCAATAAACTAAAGTATTAGTCTAATTACTTACATTTGGAGTTCCTGAGCCGCAGTAGCTTCATTAGTCCGACACAGCTGAGACAGTCGGTGGACACACATCGCCCTGTCTTTAACTGTCTCTCACTCTTATTGTGGTAAATGTCGTGCTCTGTTGCCGTGTTTAATTGGCAGATCTGTCAGCTTTGCATAAATCTTTGTAAATTACATTGCCCTTATCTCATCCCAGAGATGGGCCCAGGGGTTACTTGATTCCATCCAGTGGCTCAGCTAGCGGGGCATGACTCGGAAATGACTCGTAATTGGAGGCAGCTAAGGGTCGTCACCCCCTGACACGCACTCAATAAACAGCTCTGAGCTTTACGCTGCTGAGAGCTCATTTCTTTCAAATTCCTCGGCACCACGTTTTCATACTAAACACACGGTCGTGCATTCTTCTCCTGGCTCTGCTGTCTCGCTTTTTGATTGTTTTAAGTGTCTATTCTTTACTCCCAATTCTCTATAAATGCTGTTGCAGATGGTCTGTTGCTCTGTTCAATCAGTGCCGCAGGTTTCGGAAATGCGTCTCCAGATGAGGTGTGCGCACATGTGTGTGTCTGTGTGCAACAGTGCGTGTTGCAGTAACAGTCCAAGACCGACAATATCCAAGTGAATCAGTCGCGGTAATGGCTGCCTACAGTAGCATTACAGCTGATTTCCCCCTTGCTTTAACTATTCCCACAGACTTATGGATGAAAATGTTGGTGTGAAGTCCTGGAAGAACATCTCACTACTTGAATGGCTGACATCAGAACTTTTAAAGGTTATTTAAAAGATTATTGCTAAAATTCTATGGCGCTATAATCGGCCAGCTCACCGCCATAACCATTCCAGTAGAGTCTCATAGTGGATAAAGTCACTAACAAGTAATTTTAAGAACCATTCCAGGGGATTCTCCAGATACAAATGGAACGATTAATACTTTAAAAGGTGCAGATGAATAATCTATAAGGATAAATCGGTGTTGTAGTTTCTTTAATCTTAAAGCTTTGCAGAAAAAGCAGACAATAACAGCAATAGTAAACGGTTTCTAACATTTCCATCCCAGAATAGTTGAATTAATTAGCGTGTTCTGTCCGTGCGAAATACAATAGATATAGCGCATTGTTAGAGCAGCTGTATCCTTAACAACTCTTCTCAATGACTTATTAGATCTTATTTTAGGTCACTATAAGCTGGTTGAATAATATTCAAGAGTATCAGGAAGGATTTACTATGTATTATAATGTGTATAATATGTAAGCATGCATTGGAAAATCCTGCCCTCGTGAATTAAATGCTTTTTTGTCAATGTGTGATCTACACTGAAAAGGCACTGTTCATCTTTGAAAAATACATTGTTAACATTCCATGCAGACGGGGCTTTATGTACACAATCGCAGATACCTCTTGAGCTATTGTGTAAATTCACCCAGACAGGGACTTGTTTGATTGTGTTACAGTCATCATTATTGTACCTAAGCCCTCTCTAGGTGATTCGATGAGCTGTGTCTGCACCCGGATCGACTCTGATGGGTTTGATTTGGCTGTGAGGCTTAAAGAGGAGCTGGGAAGCACAACTGTCAGAAGTATTTCTGTCAAAAGGAGAAATTTTCCTCGAGCTCCGCAGCTCTGTTACCACTAACATCACCATTGTGAATAAACAGTACTGCCTTAACCTTGTCTCCCTTCTTTTTTCCCTCTCATTTTAATTCTTTTTCATTATTAGCCTTGCCTGCTGCAGACTTGAACACCTGTCGTCGTCCCCCCCGCCCTCCTTCTCAGTTGTCCCTTTCACTGCACACATCTTCTCTTGTCATCGTTTCCTCCCATCATGATATTATTTTCCCTTCCCTTCACAGGCTCTCCTGCAGCCAGCGGCACAGGCACACTGCAGATCTATCTGATAGATATTAATGACAACCCCCCAGCGCTCATTCCCAGGGAGTCTCAGATCTGTGAGCGAATGAACAGAAATGTCAACGGTGTCAACATCACTGCCGCTGACGCTGACACAGACCCCAATGCTGGACCCTTTGTCTTCGAGCTGCCCATCTTCCCTACCAGCATCCGACGCAACTGGACAATTTCTAGAATCAGTGGTAAGGAACTGTTAGTGCAGGAACAGAGCAACAGGAGAATCATTATAACAATTCACAATCTGTACCATGATCCAACTTTAAATATTTACACATACAATCAGAAATTGTCAACAGATGATTTATTCTGACACCCCTCACACCTTTTTTTTTCATGTATCTGTTCTGTACTTGTTAACCCTATAACGCTAAACGTATCACATTTGATACATGAGTTTTGAAGCCCTCTACATGATCAGTGTGATCATTTTTTTATTGAAAAACCTGATGTATATAATTTGATACGTGCCTTTCCAGTGACAGTACATTAATATACATGTTTATGTTATATTGTGTTTTTATTTGTTAAAAAAAATAATAATAATGGAGCATTGAGACTCAAATATGATGCAAAATTGAAACTCACTATGCCAGGAGATCATCAATATAAGATCAAAAAGTAATGCAACTGCAGACAAAAAAAAGTGATATTTCCAAGCATTATGTGACAAACACAGCACATCTCTGGCTTTTTTTTTCCTTTCTCAAAAGCATATAATAGATTTACTGCGCATTAGAAGCAGACCAATATATTGCCTGGTTGATATATTGGGCCAATATATTGATTTTTTTTTTTTTTTTTCAAATTGGCCATTGGCCTCTTTTTTTTTTTTTTTTTTTTTTTAAAGCCCATATTTCATCAGTAGTGAAAGTGTTATAAGATATTTCATCAGGCACCTGTGTGGGCAGCTTTTGAAGTTCAATAAAAGAGTACTGTGTGTATATGTGTTAACAGTTTCATTTATATTGCTGCATAAAATCATAATTATCCAAGTGTATTAATAGTATTTTACCATCAATGTGCTTTAAAGAAAAAAACAGCCTTAAATATCGACCTCAAAAATCAGCTGTAGATATCGGCCATCAGCTGAACGAAATCTTTAAATATCTTAGAAAAACCCAGATCGGTTGACCTCTACTGTACATGTCATTATATGTAACTATGCTTGAACAAAAATTAATTTTGGAGGAACATGTTTTAATAACTAATATCCTGTCCGTCTTCTCCACCCTTTACAGGTAACTACGCTCGTCTGGGGCTGCAGAGCCAGAGATACTTAGAACCAGGGGTGTATGAGGTTCCTATAACTGTTTCCGACTCTGGGAACCCTCCATTGTCCAATAGGTCGGTCATAAAAGTCAAAGTGTGTCCATGCGATAAAAACGGAGACTGCACCACTTTGGGGGCAGTGGCAGCTGCTGGCCTTGGAACCGGAGCCATCATCTCCATCCTCATCTGCATCATCATCCTCCTCAGTAAGTTTCAACCCCTTGTATCATCCACCCTGTTCCCTTTCCACTTTCTTCCACATTGAGCACAAAATGCAAAAAGTTTAAACTGCCTGTGACTGACTTTGATTTGCCTCTGACAAAAAGTGCAGTTCAGGGCACAGTCATTAAACATTCACCAGGCTGTAATACAGCAACACGAACAACAGTTTGTATTATGGATGAACGTCTTGGCTGCTTGAATCCTCTCTGGCATCTCTGGTCACTGAGGGCTTTGCCTTCTTTTCCTAGTAGGGTAAATACAGAATCTGCTGCCGTGTCTTGCCAATAATTCATGCTGCTTGCTGACTGTGTTGCCGTGGGTTACATTGCTCATATATTCAATCAGACAAAAAATCACTTGCAGCTGTTTTTTTTCCCCGATATTATTGGATACCTATGGCATACGCGATCTTCCCTTCAACAGCTAATACCCACATTAACAATGTATGTATTTATTATAAATGTTGGATATGAATTGTAAATATTTTTGTCTATAGATTTGTTTCGTCTTTACTGTTTACATGACCAGGTAAACCCCATAGTTTCACAGTTGTATGTATTTTACAAGAGATGCATACAAGCAGCACATACTGAAGTAATTGAAAAAACAGAAGAAGAAATACAGAGGGAAAACATTATCAATAAGAGATAGAGGTGAACTAAGAAAGTGATACTGTCAGATCTGTTTTGTTAAAAGGATGTGGTTTACGTGTTGTTCGTGTGTTGTGTTGCAGGTATGGTTTTGTTGTTCGTGGTGTGGATCAAACGCAGAGAGAAGGAGAGACAGACCAAGCAGTTGCTTATTGACCCTGAAGACGATGTCAGGGATAACATCCTAAAATATGACGAAGAGGGAGGGGGAGAGGAGGATCAGGTAAGACCCTTGGAGACACACCAACACCCTTTACACAGTGAACTCCCCTGCCCTGACATTTGTGTGTCCCTGTGGTTGTGTAGGACTACGACCTTAGCCAGCTGCAGCAGCCCGACTCCTTGGAGCACATCATTAGCAAGCCCCCCGGCGTCCGCAGGGTGGATGAACGGCCCATCATCCCAGAGTCCCAGTACCCCATCAGACCTGTTGTGCCCCATCCTGGAGACATCGGGGACTTCATCCACGAGGTGAATTTTAACAACAGACACACGTTAACATTACTCTTAAACTCAACAGTCATTGTATTGTTTGTTCCGCTGAGTGCTGGCCTCTTCCTTTCACTGCCCATCGATCTCACGTTTAATGTGATTACTCATTTCTGGATGCTGTTCAATATGTAAACTCAGGTTTTCGAGTTTGTTTTACTTTGCAGCTGCTCTTATGTTGCCAGGTTTACTCTCGAACACACACACACACACACACACATCACTGGTGCTGGCACAGTGATGCGAGAAAATGCTGATTGACAGACTTGTGACAACATGTTCACACTCGAGAGGCGTTGGCAGCTGTTCAGCTTTGATCCATCCAACCTTCTCTCTCTCTCTCCTTCTTTCTGTCTCGCTCTCTCTACCCATCCTCCCCCCACTCACACATGTACTCACCTGATCTCGCTTCAGTACTCTGGTAAAACACAAACACAACAAATACATGGCGTTTTTTTGCCACCCAGTGTACCCCTGGGGGTTGAAGCTTTTTAGCGTTGTCTCCGTATCATTGCTCTTTATTCCAGTGAAGTGGGCAGAGTCCACTCTCTTCACCTGCCTAACTCACAAACAACTATGCATTTGAGCTTTGACTGGACGACCTCACGTTATATTTATGAAACATACACAAAATAATCAGGAACAAAATTTGATCAGCGCAACATCCCCCGAAGTAGCAATGCATCTTAAAGCTCCGTATGACTTTCATCACCAATTTTTCATTAAATCTGTAAAATCTCTTCCCTCCCAGTGAACAATTCTGAAGTGTACTCCACTGTAAACAATCCATTTGTTTACAAACAGAGTCAGTAGGTCACTCGTCCAGTCTCGGAAAGTTTTTCTGACGTGCTTTATGGGAAGCAGAGTTCCACGCAGCTGCAGTAGCAAGAGGCGATGAAGCTGTTCCCATGTTTGTTACCACGGTGACTACAATGTGGCTGCGTTAAGCTCAACTTTCCACAACGCAGGTTGTGACAAATTTCCGAAGTGCCCTACCGACTCTGTTTATGAACAAATGGATTGTTTATGGAGTACACTTCAAAACTGTTCACCATGAGGGAAGAGATTCAGGTGCATAATCACACAGACTTATGATACTTGTGACTCGGGTTTTACAGATTTGATAAGAAGTTGGTGAGGAAAGTCATATGCAGCTTTAAATTTTGGTGAGAATTTGGAAATTTTTATACAAAACGTATCCGTCTTTCAATCTACATCAGACATGTCAAACTCATTTTAGTTCAGGAGCCACATACACCCAATTTGGCCTCAAGTGGGCCGGACTAGTAAAATATTAGTGCAATAACTTAGAAATAATGGGTAAATTTTTCCATTTGTTTTATTACATTGAAGTTTTACATTTACATTTACAAACTACCCTTAAACAAAAAATTTAAACAACCTGAACTTCCACAAAGAACTTGAAATGTATTAAGAAAAATAATTACAATTTTAACCACATTATACTTCAGCTAATTATTTACTCATGTGTATTACAACATATAGATCACAGTGGGTCTACAAATACACAAAATATTTAATAACAGATGGCTACCACAGAAAAATATTGATTTTAAATTGGTGATTATGTCTTTTGTGTAATCTTTGCAAATTCTTCTTGGGGGCCCTTTGGAGGGCCGATTTTTGGCCCACAGGCCATATGTTTGACACCTGTGATCTACATCAAACAGTGGCAATAATCTTATTTTACAAACTATAAAGATATAATAATATTCCTGTGATAAAATATCTAAAAACAACTCACCTAGTATTAAATGGAATCATATTATGTCTATTAACATCAACAGTTATTTGTGTTTTTTTCATTAGAATGAAATGGTCTGAAATCAGGTCCATCTGTTTGTGTACATCTGTTTGCACCTGCCATGCAAAAACTAAAGCATCTTTCTACTGGAAAATATTGTACAATATATATCTGTCCATATTTAACCCTCCTATTAAATGGTCTGGATCCAGATTAGGCTCCATATCTAGTTAATAGGATTTTTTACAGAATTCCTCACAAGTGGGAGATACGACACTATTTGACATTTTTGTAATTTTCTCGAAAATAAAGGCAGTTATTGCTCTGAAACAAATAGCACACATGCTGGAAAACTGAATCTGTCGACATGATCAATTTCACGCTGATACAGAGCTGAGAGCATATTTTCATATCGTTTTTTGATATGATCCAAACCGGTATTGAACACAGTAACTTCAGATTCATTGCATATTCCTTTTTTCATGGAAGACTTTTTCACAGTTTAATCTCATCCACATTCATTCTAAAATGTTTCATGGATTGACTTAGGTCTGTCAGTCTCCATTATTTAGAAAATGAAACAGTTTGACACAACACCTTAAGATTTAGCAGAAACATTCAACTCGAGGTTGGTTAGACTCGAGGATGAACTGATTCAATTTTAGTGGCCAAGGGTTAAGGCTGCCATAGTCTCATAAAACATACATAACTCTAGAGTTCATGTACCAATTCTGAAGAAAATCCACACATAATTTATATATATATATATATATATATATATATATATATATATACATTACCCCACT
>JAPSES010000236.1:2608381-2622653 GCA_029822895.1 Maxillicosta whitleyi
TATATATACATTACCCCACTTGTTACATGTCTACTTCCTAAAGAAATTAATAGTTTGATTAGAGATATTGCTTAAAAAAAAAAAAAAAAACTTTGTCTGCAGTAACAGCTTTTTATACAGTTACAAGTGGTGCCAGACACAACAAACCCTGCCTGTTGCACATATTGTATGTTATTTTGGCATTTACTTTGGCCTCTATATATGTGCCAAATTTTAAGTAAATTGAAACAAAATTTATGTTGTTATTGACATTTGAAATTTTGCCCATTATAACTAAATGGGAAAAGAAAAAAGACTATTTTTTCTACTTTTCCCAAAATTAGCTGACATCTATACTGGGTCACTGGTAATCAATAAACCCAATCTGGTATGAATTCAGATAGTTTTGCTGCTACAATGTTGCTGCTACCCCATCCCCCCCCCTCCCCCGTTCAGCGGTCGGGGTAATGACACCCCCTATCTGTTATTAACCAATAACAATAGAGTAGACAGTAACACACTTATTCCACTGTGGTAAATACTCTCCTAAAGCCTCTTTTTAAAGGAATGATTGTCATATTATTTTTGATTTAGTGAGAAAAGACAAAAAGAGAATTTGGGGGGAAAAAAAACAAAACATTTCACTTTCCCATTAATGAACTTGCTTTATATTGAAGCTGTAGGTGTGGTGAGTGACCGCTGTGTTTGTTCTGTGTTCTTTTTTTAGGGTTTGCGAGCAGCAGACAATGATCCAACGGCCCCTCCTTATGACTCCCTGCTTGTGTTTGATTACGAGGGCAGCGGTTCAACTGCCGGCTCGGTCAGTTCCCTTAACTCCTCCAGCACGGGGGACCAGGACTATGACTACCTCAACGACTGGGGCCCGCGCTTTAAGAAGCTGGCCGACATGTACGGAGGAGGGGATGATGATTAAACCTGTCCAGTCACACATACACACACACCCTCGTCCCGTCAGCTGGCCTGCCATGCTCTGTCCCTATAACAAACAGGGATATACACACCCTTATTGAAAACTTGCAACAATGACATGTTCACACTGACCAACGGACTGACCAACCAACCAATCAAATTACCCACCACAGAGGACCGGTGCCATGAGTCAGTTTCGGGTGCTCTTCTCAACCGTCTCCTGCTCTAAGCCTGTCTGAGACTGAAGCGGAATCTCTGATTTGGAGGCTTCTCATAGTCTGTACTTTCAAAGTTGCGGTTTGTTTCGTTTTAGAATTTAGGCTAGATGTAGGCTTCACTTACTTTTTTCTTATTTTGTTTTTCTTTTACTTTCTGTAGCTTTTTTCTTTTTTTTTTTTTCTGTTTTGTGCTCCGCTCCCCCTCCAATTCGAGCCGTTTCTGATTCCTGAGGGTTTTCACTTTTCCCTCACTGTCAGCCCCCGCCTGCCTGTCTGCAGAAGCTTTAGGTTGAGCTGCTTGCTTTGTCTGAAGGGAACAAAAGAAAAAAGAAAAAAAAAAAAAAACACAGATATGAAAGTCCTTCCTGCATGGAGGGCCCGGTTTATTCTTTCTTGAACTTGAATTACTTAGAACAGAAGCACTGTTGTTTAAAAAGTGCCTTCAGTGGTGCATATTTTAGCAGACTCCCGCTAACTCAGGATTGGTTGTCATTTTTTGGGCTTGTATGCCCCCATATGACCCCTGACCCTTTAACTTAGACCTTCCCTTGTCATTTCTATGGTCCTGTGGGGCTGTGGTAGCTGCGGGAGATGTCAGTGCTGGTGTAAAAGGAGCTTTGACTGGCATACGAGGGCGCTTTATGTAGACGTACTGTACATAGGCCTACAGTGTGTCTCTAAGTTATGGACAAATCATTTACTTTTTAAGTCAGGCATATCTGTGCTCCTAGATCACAGCCAACTTGAATGTGAGCATTGAACTCACAAAAATACGTTTTGGGACTGTCTTAGAGAAGAAATGCATCTCGTGTCTTTGTTTATTGTGGCTTCAATAGCAGCTGTGTTTGTTTTGAGCGCTCAGTATTTGCACCTAAAACTTGATAAGGCTTGTTACAAAAGTTTGAGGATAGACAAGTCACGTGTGTTACCTCTATGATGATGATGTTATACTATATATGAAGTGCGAATGACGGTTATTTAAAGAGATAGTAAAGGTTTGCATGTTTATCCCTACTCTAAATGATACAATGAAAAGAGTGTGTGGTAAATGTCAAAGAAAACTATGTAAGCTGTACAAATATGAGCGAAATGAAAACTGTAGATGACTTTGATATTGTTACATACAGAGTTGTGAATGTGAATGATCCCAATTCTGAGCCCCTTTTTCACTTTCTGTACTGCTTTAAATGTATTTATTTTTATTTTTGTTTTGTTGTTCTTTCTCCACAAACTTTTAATATACAAACTGGTGCTGGTCCCTGTCACAAAAACTGAGGGAATTGAGCCCCAGCCAGGGATTTACAGCCCTCCCAATCTGTCTCTCTTCAGGCAGCATTTCCTTCATCTGAAAATTTTCTCCTGAAATTTTTGGCTGTGAGTTCAAGAGGTTTTGAAAAGAAGTTAGAGGAAGGAAAAGTCTGTTATGAAGTTCTGCACTTTATCAAAGCAGACTTGAAAACTAAAGCTTCAGTAATAACGCTTTTAAAGACAGACATTCTAAAAAGACAGTTTTGTTGTGACTTAAGGATACAAGCAGCACCACCCATGGGCTTCTGTAATCATATTTCAGGCTCCAGAACTGCAAATCGTGAAGGGAAAAAAGTTTGTAATAAATATTTTAAATATGCAAAACAGTTCATAGAGGGATCAGGGAGATGGTAGTGAATGATAGAAAGGTTTAATCATTCTTTTTCTTATGAGTGCCCACTGAAACGCTGGTCGATTTTAGCTAACTTCAACTTAATGTGTATCAAGCAGATTCTCAGTTAATTAAAAATATGATCAAAGCTTGGAGAAAATCTCAACATTTCTAATCAGTGGTGTGAATTTTCCACTAGTGCTTTTTAGCTGCTTCTCATGACGATTATTGTTATTTACAATAACTATACTCGATTTTAAGTCTTTACTGCGGTATCGTCATTTTCACAAATCCGAAGAATAACCCAGACTGGAAATGAAGTAACTATACATTCAGAGTCGACAGAAAGGAATTAACTCATGCCCCACGAGACCAATGGCAAATTCAGTTTTACCTGGGAATGCAAATATTCATTGAGCCATAAAAAGAAAGATTAAGGTCATAGTATAATTAAAAAGGTTAACAGGGTAGGAATCTAATGAATTAGATTCATAGACAAATGGGTGCAAAACTGACAAAGTGACAGCAGTGATTTTGACTACAGCTGTCAGCTCCAAGCAGAAACGGAGCACACCTGGGAAATGGAGTGTTTCCACAGCTCGCTGCAGGATAAACTCTTATCTGTCTGATTGCTCCTCAGCCTACAGATACCATCACAAAATAAACACAGCTGTTACTTTCTGCTATTTGTGATTATTTCTGACATATAATTGTTGTATATAGGGAAACATTTTTATACATTTAGTGACATGAGTTACCTGTTTCTATGTGGTCCTTGCATTTGCTTTCACTCCGGTTTTGTTTCCAATGAATACTTGGCACGGTATATTTCACCACAAAAAGCCATGTGCATTTACGAGAATCTGTATGATTCTGTATGAGCTTACAGCCATACTTTGTGTCGCTGTTCAAGTTAGCTTTCTCATGGTGATAAGGTTCCACTTCAAATGAACTTGTACAGTCTATACTAGCACACACTCACTCCTCTAGGCCTTACTGTATATATGTGAGTGGTCTATATTATATGAGCCCTTCCAGCATTGTTCTATTTCAGCTGCGGAGCGCCAGCATCACTAAAGGCCATCCAGCATTCACAGAATAAAGACATGCTTTGTGAAAGCTTGTATTCATTTATCAGATATTCAGATCCAATTCAGGGTCATACAGAGCAAGACCCTGCAAACACTCTACACAAGGTTTCTGACCTGTTTAGCAGTGTCATCTACATGACACAATGCCATTAAGATACTGAATGTTAGCAATTACTTGCAATGACACATGGCAGCAAATCATGAGTGAAGATGGTAGAAATTGACCTTGTATTTAAATGCAATTTGCGAGAGGAAATGAAGGAAGATTAATTATGATTTGTGACATACCCGGACCGCTTGTCTTATTGACGTTTCCCAGCTAAAGAGAGGGTTGAATTAATATGTAATAGAATGACAGAAAAACTAATGCACAGCTGTTGTCCATACCTGTCCTCCTCCTCTGCCGCTCTGACTGGTGTTAGTTGAAGGACACTGGGTCATACCTTGGACACTGCCTGACCATGAACTCACGTGACAGGAGGCTCCAGCAGAAGTCAGACTTTTGCCTGTTAAGGTCAGAATCACAAAGACAGGCAGCAGTGTTTCATGCAAGTTCTCTTAATACTGCTCAAGTCCAAGTGTACATAATGTAGTATTTGCTTGAAGCTAAACAGACCAAGTTAGGCAAACTGTAACTGTACAATTGGAGCTTTTTGCATGTGTCTTTTTTATAATGGGCAGATGAGTTCTATTACAGTAACCATAACATTTTAAAATGTGTCGCAACCCGCATGACCGGGGTTGCAGTCCAGAAGGGTTTCTGGTGTATCATACTCACATAGGAGAAAAAAAAAAGCTGAAAAAATAATTGCACAGTTAACGAGTCAAAAGACTTTTTTGTAAATTGTCAACAGCACAAATATTTTGTATTGTTGTTTGTACTATTTTGTAAAAAAAAAAAAAAAAAAGAAAAGAAAAAAAAAGAGAGAACCACCTCCCTACCTACCCCTCCCCTTCTCCCCCCCAAAGAAGGGAAAGAGTGTCGTTTCAAGCGTGTGTTTATAGTGCCACTGCAATCTTGGTTTTCAAATACCATACAGTACATGCGCAGCCTTGCAGATCAACCTTGTAATATAGACGCTGAGCTGGAGACTCCCTGTCAGCACCATGTGTTATAAATAAAATTTCCCCTCCTTATAAGAACATTGCCTCCTGTCTCCTTTTCTTTGTCACTTGATGATTTCTGCAAGCAATGCATCTTCACATATTTATTTTTAGTTCTAGCTGCAAAAATGCTCTTTTTTTTTTTTTTTTATTTACCAAGCTTGTAAATTACTATTGAATATGCTTCCTGTTATACACTGCCCAGCCAAAAAACAAAGTTGCACAGGTAATATTTTACTGCACCATATTTGGTTTTGATTACAGGAGACATTCACTGTCACATCTTTTTTGCTGCATAATGTAGTGTCACAATAAGGTTCAGAATATTTTTCCCAGTACTTGCATTCATTTTTCATTTTTTAATATTGATGATGGAGAATTGGACCTCTGCATCAACTCTTAATCACCTCCTATTAAAGTCTGGATTTTATGGTGACTAATCCATGTGAACCATTCTGTCATAAGCTTGATGATACTGATCAATCCTGGCATTGTCCAATCTATTTGACGAGAGACATGAGAGGACATTTACTACAGTTAGACATAACCCATAAAGAACCAGACATCCACGGTCACCCAAAAGCATCTATTGATCTAAACTGTTATTCCACTAATCCTATCAATACATGTAAACAATTTGTGAAAAATGTAGTTTATTATCTTTTCATGGTCATCAGATATGACCACTTTGGATGTTCAGAGGCTCCGTAGTGAACATGGAAGCACCGTCATCTTCTACAACATCGATTCACCAGTACAACTCATCGAATTGGATCAATGACAGCGGATGGACACACTGGGTTTATGATCAATTATCCCTGTACAGTCTGAACTATTAAATCAATGACAAAAAATTCCAGTTCTTTGAAACTGGAGCAATTATCGGTGCTTCTAATCAACCCAACAGCATTTTTGTCAAATATCAATTTCCATGTATGAGTTTAAATTTTGTAACATATTTGAAACCGTGGATCTCAATGCACAAATATTATTTTTGAGCTAACAAATTGGTAATTCCTTTTCAAAATTGGCAAAATTCTGCCTTAAGTGAACTAATTCGTATCTAATTGTATACATCAGGTTTTTCAAGAAAAAAAATATCGCTAATCATGTAGAGGGCTTCAAAACTCATGTATCAAATATGATACATTTGGTGTTATAGGGTTAATGTTAGATTTTACTGAACAAGTCACTTTTTCGTCATTTTTTGTATGTTTTGGCATAATAACCTCTGACTACTTGGAGCTTTTATGAACATCTACATGACCAGTTAATTAAACATAGGAAAATACATGATTTTAATTGGTTAAAAAAAAAAAAAAGCTAATTCAGAAGATATTATAATAAATGGTGATAAATCATTTAGGAAAGGTTCAATAGAGAGAAAAATTCATTTGGGAAGTGCCACAAAAGTCAGACTGTGTCCTTATGGGCTTAAGCTGTTACAGATGAAACATTATTAACCACTGTGATGGAAGGCTCTGAACTATTCACTTAGTCACAGTGGAATGTCTGCTGTCAACAAAACCAAAGATAGTGCAGTGAAATATTGCATGTGCAGTGTAATATTAACACATTTCCTTGTACACAGTTATATTTTACAGCAAACACAAATACATAAACAACTGATATGGTCTATCGAGTCTGGCCTCTGCTGAATCTCACATCCTATGTTGAATATGATGTTATTATTCAATGAAGAGTCCAACAACATCCATCACTGAACAATATGATAATAACACGTCTGCCTGGCCAGACTTTCTGACCAAGACCTTTGCAGTGAATTATTCAAATAAACACATCTTCGGAAGGCACCTATCATACATGTAGGCATTTCAGAAGCAAATATATGTGTTGCACAGATGCTTAGACAAACACTGTCTCTGTGTCATCGCACTTACTCATGACAGGCACTTATAATTCACATATAAATGTACTACTTTTTTTGCAGGAAAAGGCACCATAATGAATTCCAGGAATCATTTCCACAATGTGAGAATGAAATTACTGCAAATTTGAAATTATAATGTGCTTCTGTTTTCTCTGGTTTAATATGTGGATGATTGAGTTTCATATTCCAAATTAGGTTTAGTGCCAGCCATGAACAAACATAAGCTAAAATAATCAACACAATTAAGGTTGTTCATTTGTCAACTGTGCCTAACAGGGCCATCTTCCAAGGTAGGATAATTAAGTCTGTCTTGGCTCATGCAGTGGAGAATAATTTTTTTCTCTTTAGTTGTTTCCTCTTTTTTTAAATATATATATATTTCACTTACATGCTACAAATGTCATCACCATGGAAATATAAGACATGGGTAGTTATTGCGCAAACTGGATAACAGTTTTTTTTTTTTTTTTTTTCAGTTTTTCTTCCTCTTGCTAAAGTGTGTTTATTGGCACATAAAATGTGGTTTGAACTTGGTCAAGTTAATGTATTGTAATGTTTCTAATAGACTTCAGGAAGCATCCGTTGGATTTGTGTTGCTAGGGAACAGAAAATGCTGCAACAAGAAATGCATTTATAAGGTGTGGTGACTGAAACCTGCACAATGATGCTGATAATTTATAGAGGTACTTGGACAACTGAAAGATTTTAACAGTGAATCCATGGTGAGTTTATAACCCATAGTATATAATAATTATCATTATTATTAGGATTTGAAAAGCAGCCAAAGCATGTAAACCCCAAAACCTAAGGGAGACAATGCACAAGTGTTTTCTTAGATTGCTTATTTGTCTGTTATTTTAATTATCTTAGGCTAATGTCAAGACAGAAGGCAGGTATAAATGATTAGCCTTCTATCCACATTAAAAACATATCTACATTTTGATAATTTACCTCATTAACCCCTTATAATTATATTTTTTTTTAAAATTGCCACAACAACAACTGGAACAAACACTTTCCTTAATATGCTAATTTTGCTTTTATGTGATTTTTAAATTTTTAATTAGCTCATATAGTGTTATAAGTGCAAGCCACTGTCTTTGAAAGTATTCATCTTCTTCGTTCGCTGTTAAAAACATTTCTAAATTTTCATAATTTACTTCTTTATACACTTATGATACTGGTATATAGGGTGTTCTAAAAAAGTTTAGCCATTCACAACTCACACTTCATAAATTCTTACAGTGCAGTTTACTGTTTAGGCAACATGTTTATTCTTATTTTAATCAAGTTCTAATACCCCCCCTCCAAAGGAGAAGCAAGGGATATTGTTTTTGGTTTGGCTTTGTTTGTTTGTTTGTTTGTTTGTTAACACTCTAGCAGCAAAACCATGAGTTGAATTCATATCAAATTACATTTCCAGTGACTCAAAATGGATCTGATTACATTTTGGGAAAAGTAGGTCAGTGTTAAAATTTTTCTTGACTTTTTCAAATCTTTTTCCCCCTTTTACTTATAATCAGTGAATGTTGTAGCAGCAAAACTAGCTATTGGTTGAATTCATACCAAATTGGGTTAAATTCTTTTTTTTTTTCTTCCTCTCATTTAATTACTTACTTCCCATTTACATAAATATACATTTAAAATGTCTATAAAAACATACCTGACTAAAAACTTGACACATATTGATATACTGACATCACCACACGCACATGATGACATCAGCTGACATCAATTAATCTAAAAAGTAAGGGTAAGCTTCAAAACATCTGAAGCAAATATGTTGGTGTAAAGTAATATATGGAAAACTATTTATTTCCATTCTTGGGTTTATGACGTAAAACAGTGTGCACTGACATGAATTAGCACACACAGTACACAGTAACCTGTCTCTATTGACATGTCAGCAGCAGTTTAAATCTGAACTCAGCAATGCCCATAATAATCACAAAAAAAAGAACTTATCTAATGCTACAGAGCGAAGTTGGTTAGAAATCAGCACAGGTAGTCATGGTTGGATGGGGAACAGGTTGAGATGACCCTTGCTTGTTCTCTTTTAGCGCAGCGGGCCAATGAACCAGCAGCAGACTGCATCTTCTCCACATTGATTGACCTGTCAGACCACATCAATGCACACGCAGACAGAATAAACCCCACTGCTACACGCCGCTCACACAACAGCTCACACGCACACGTCTCTCCTCAAACTACAAGAAAACTGAGGATATAGTAAAACCCACTCCTGCCCTCTCATCAGTGAGAATCCGCAATTGACAGGAAAAGTCAGAATGGATTAATTCAAGTAACAGTCGCATGATTATCATGCTGAATTTTGACCCTGTATAGATTTACACACAAGTGCATTACAATTGATATCGATCTTGTGCTGCAACCCCTTGTTTATTCCTTTAATGGTATTTTTCAGAATTACTGAATAAAACTGTGAACCACATATTTCTACCATTAATTTACTTGCGAAATGATGCATGAGTGTGCTCAGATTCTACAGAACTGGTTATAGCTCTTAGGCTTGGACGAGGGCAAACTCAGAAAAGCACAAACCCACATGCTGTATTTTGTTTGTTGCCTGGAGAGATATTATCATATAATACAAGTATGGGGAAGATTAAATTGCTGCTTTTTTTGTGTACTTGACCTGAGCATCCCATGATGTGAATGTCACTGACATCATCCGGACAGTAAGTGCATTTTGTAAAAGCTTATTACGCGTCTGTTAAATGGACAAACAGGTCATTATTTACCAAAACCCAGAATCCATAAAACCACCAATTAATTTTTTCCATCTTACTGAAGAGAATGCATTTTATTTTTAAATGTGCAGCCACAAGTAAAGTGAATTCATTAGATATTCAGAGTAAGCACACAAAAATATTGCACTACTCAAAACTAGATGTTCATTACATTGCACAGAATAACATTTCAGACAAGCTATAGACCCTGAAAAAATGCAAATTTGAGTTTATTCAACACATACTAGGAAATAGTCTACTGTACACAATGACAGTACAATGTAAAGGGAAGCAATATCCCCTAAAAACATTAAGACTTGTGTATTTCTTTTTTTTTTTTCGCAGATACTGATTTTTTTCTCTCTTCTCTTCTCTGTAGATTTTCCTCATAGCAGTTATATGGAATGATTACTCAGATGTTTGGCAGAAAACAGGCAGCCTTTGATTGGACGCTACACATTCATAAATCAAAACAGCTAAACTTGAGCTCAGCTTTGTCCCACCATAATCACAGTGATACATTAAACGTAACCAGTTACGCTAACAACACTGTTAATTAATGCCTTAATTAACTAAATCTCTCAACACACTTATCACACCGACACAGGTGCTTTCATTTACTTTGGTCGAATAGACCTTTGCTCATCTTAAGTTTTGAAGAATGTTGAAAATGATACTTTATACACAGTGGTGAAGTGGTCCCTGGAGAAGTGGGTATACTCTCAATATTTGCCTTTTTTTGTAAGTAGTCCAATAAAAAGCCCTGTTTTAGAAGCAGTGACATATGTGGCTACTCTATTTTGTTTACCCAAAAACGGATCATTAGTAGATCATCAGTAGTATTTGGTCACTATTGTAAAAATATCATGACTTGATCAGGAACAGTTTGTAGGTATTACTGGTCACACAAGCAGGTGCATAAATGAAAATGTATTCAACATCAGGTAAACACAGGATAATGTTAGCCTGTTATAACATTAGCCTACTCACACAGTTTAACTACAGAGCTGCCAACTCACACGCTTTCGCCCTGTGACACACGATTTTGCCTGTTTTCACACGCACTCAAATCCATTTCTTACGCTTAAAAACTATCCAATTTGGGCAGAGACATTTGATCTGTGTTCATTCCTCTGTAAACTCGCTGAGGCCATTAGCAACGGAGTATGCAAATGCGTCCGCCATGTTTGGAATGGAGCCGCTGCCCGGCAGACCGGTGAATGGTCATAACTTTAATAAATCGCGTTTCTACAAAGTCCAAAATCCTCCTCTTTACTATGGGCGGCCGATAATGCCACAATCTGGACATATTCGGGCGGGAGGTGGAGGATTGTCAGGTCCTATAGAATATCACTCGGTTTTTTAAAAGTTGGCAGCTCTGTAACTACCGGTGACAAAATGTCTTCTCTAAATGTGCAGTCATATGGCCAATAGCCTATAACGGTGAGTCATTTAAAAAAAAAAAAAACACCTTAAAACTTACCTCAGAATTATATATTCCATGAAAGTAGGTTCTCTCAATATGTGTCACTCACTTGAAAGACATTTTTCTGCCTTTCTCGTGCATCTTCCAATGATATGTGCCATTGTCAGTCGGGTTCCAGAGGTGGCCCTCGCTAGTTAGCAATGTTTTCCTCAAAATGACCCGCCCTACTCTGCCTCTGATTGGCTCACCAGTCCTCATGCCAAAAGTTAACCAATCTAATCAGTGAAGACAGCGAGTCCAAGCCAATTAGAGGCACAGTAGGGCGGGTCATTGCTATAGCATATGAGGAAAAAATGGGCTATATGGCTGCAGATATTACTGAATGATGCACGTCAGGGGGATTTAGAAGTGGGTATACGCAATGCTAACTGAAAAAACAATTACGTATATACCATGTACCGCCATATACCCTGCACTACACCACTGTTTATACAGTCATATTGTATATGAAGGTTAAACATGTCATTTATTGAAAGCTTTAACCTTTTATCAGGTATGTAACTGTTTTTGGTCATTTCTGCAAACATTAACTAATAAACATGTCACAGTGTTACTTTTGTGTTACTTTCAAAATGATTGTTTCTCTCTGTTTAACCATTCTTAAATAATTTATCACAGTTTATTGTAATATTATCTGTTGTATTTTCTGGATTTTTAAAAGAAAAAATTGGGAATTTTACTATTTTCAATTTAATTATACAAATTTGATTTAGCCTAAAACCTGATATTAAAGTTGAGCCTTATCAACAATATAGAAAACTGAAGAAAACGTGAATTTTTCAGCAAAGATATCTATAACTGAACATAAACCCAGGGCACCCATGCACTGTTATTGATCTAACTCCATGGGTTTTACTGGTGAATCAATGTTGTAGAAGACGATAGTGTATCTACAGTGTTCTGTGGAGGCTCTGAACATCCAAATGGGTCATATCTGATGACCATGAAAACCTGGATTATTAAATATTATAGATAAGTAGATGCTTTTGGTCTCCAATAGCTGTTTGGGTCTTTGTGGGTTAAATATGGGGCTAATACCGTGCCTCAGTGAGGTCAAGAAGCATGTTGGTTTTTATTAAACTACACAGTGATTCATTGAGATTTTATAAACATTTTGAAGCTGCAAATGGTAAATATGACTGATTTTTTTTTTTTTTTTTTTTAATCAGAGTATGACCTTATAACAGTCATTTTATTGCATGTGTTTACTTTTTAGCAAGTGCTGATCCAATGTTCAATGACAGGAGGAGAGAAACTAACAGTAAGGTTGGAATTTAGAATTTCAATATTTCAATGACTGCCTTACAAAGGGTTTAGGGTTCGTAAATGGTCCAGTTAAACCTTTGCGAACAATGTAAGCTTCACTCAGTACCACTCAGTACTCCATAACAAAAAAGAAATTAACAAAGTAAGAAAAATAATAAGCAGTCTGGATTGATGATACATTTGTGTCACAGATGCATTTTACTACCCAATAAATCATCTTGTAACCAAGCTCTCACATTTATCTTTGCAGGGTTTTGCCTCATCAATTATACCTTAAGATTTTTTTTTTCCTCATCATGAAATATAATTTTGTGCTGCAATTTATTTTGATGCTCTTAAATCATATTATCTTAATTATGGTGTAATTGTGTTTTTTAATGTATCTGTAAGTGTTTTATATGTGTGTGAACTGATTCATTATTGAAAAAAAAAAAAAAAAAAACGTGCCGGGTGTGAAAATATTTTGTTCATGTTTAATGTGTCAGTAGTTTGATATCTTTTGGAGAAGTGTTCAGGTGATATAGTAGATAAACAAAACAATATGTATGATTGTATAAAAAATAAATATACGCTGCTGTAAAGACTTATAACTCAGGGGGAGAGAACAAAATTCTGGGCCCTGTACAAATTGTTTCAAACAATTAATTTTTTTTCTGACATTTTTTCAGCAGCTGCATACACATCTATACATGAAAATAATATTTATCGTGGTATTCAGGTATAAAGTATTTATAGCACATTTAAAATTAGTAATAATCTAATATATACTTACTATGAGTTTGTAAAAGTTATCATTTTTCAGTGCAATTTTGACAGCATAATGCGTGATTCTTTTATTGCAATTAAATGAGGTTTTCTTGAAGCATAACGCTCAAGAAAATATCACCATCCTCATGCTTATTTAAGTATTTAGAAATTCCCAAGTTATAAGTCAAAGTTAAAAATAAATGACATCTTAGTTTTCTAACCCCAGGACACACACTGCAGACAAGTGAAGAAGACACTAGAGTCATGTTTTTATGCTGAAACACATGACAACAGCCTTCTCTTTTCATTTCTCTTATTTTCTCTCCTCTTTTTCTCTTCTCTTCTTTTTTCTTTTCTCTTCTCTTTTCTTCTTTTCTCTTCTCCTCTTCTAAGATCTTAATGCATAATCATATCTTAAAATATTGTTACATGTGTTGTGAAATGTCAGGGATGTCATATGTAGACTGTTTGGTAGAAATCCAAAGTATAGTAACGAACTACCCTGCCAAGTGAGCAGACTTTCTCCTAACTAGGTAAGAGGTTTGCTCTGAAGGGGCATGCGGTGAACTTTCTCGGCTAGCTGCCACCTCAGGGTTGTCGGCAGCTGAGCTCAGGTCCTTGGCCTTACAACCTCCAAAAACAAAACACAACAAGTGTTTCCAAGCACAACAAATCCTGCCCCTTACACATATTATAGCTTATTTTGAAATCGATCCAGCTGATGTCCTCATGTCTATGTATGTGCTAATGTCAGTTTATCAATAGCTTTTATATCTTATTTATATCTTTCATATCAATTCTCTCTATGTATGTGCCAAGTTTGAAGTAAAGTGAAACAAAATGGATGTTTTTATAGACGTGAAGTTTTACCCATTATAAGTAAATATGGGGAAAAGAAAATTTAACAACTTTGACCAACTTTTCCAGAAATATAATGACATCTGTTCTGGGTCACTGCCAATCTATAAACCAAATTTGGTTTGAATTTAACCAATAGTTTTGCTGCAAAGTAAACAAAACAAAAACAGTATCCCTTGCCTGCTTCAGCTACTTGTAATAGTTATTATGATCTACAAATACGATTAAAGAGCACATTCCACTAAAAACCACTTTGAGTAGCTCTATTTACAATGTGGTGGGTCACAACAAGCAGTATATGTACGCAGCACCC
>JAPSES010000236.1:2636343-2663415 GCA_029822895.1 Maxillicosta whitleyi
GGATCCAGACAGTGATCCGGATCACCTCCAAAATTTAATCATCTGTTCCTTGTCTCAGAGCGAACATTTCCTGAAAAGTTCATTAGGTTTAGTCAATAATTAACTGAGATACTGAGAAACTAAATTTTTTGGCCCTGTTGACCCCAATGATAACAAAAATTCAAAGTAATCCAGAATCCAGGATTTCTTCCGGATCACCCCCAAAAGTTAATCATTGCTTCCTTGTGTTATTGCCAACAAATCCTGAAAATTTCATCAAAATCCATCCATAACTTTTTGAGTTATGTTGCACACTGACAGACAGACAGACAGACAGACAGACAAACGCCGGCAAAAACATAACCTCCTTGGCGGAGGTCAAAATAGATGATTTTTACTGGGAAAAATGCAAAATATTCAGAGAATAATATAATAATAACTGGTGATAAATCAATTAGGAAAGGTTAAATAGAGAAAAAAAAAATATTTGCAACAAAAGTCACACTGGGTCTTTATGGATTGATCTAAAGAGCTAAGAGAAACCCTAAGTAATGTGCATTTTATTTCCTGTATTCAAAGAAACCAAAAACGGCTTTTGAATGAGAGATCTAAATATGTACACGAATATAAATACCATCAGATTATATGCTGATCTATGTAGGAATAACAACTGTCTGGAAAATATAGATTATTTTAGGGTAAAACTCCTAAAAGGCTCTCAGATATATCTATTCAATATAATGTGGCTTTAAAAAGTCCTATCGCTGATTCAGCGTAGATCAGAACAAGAACATACATCACCACGGTATGATGCTGTGATTTGAAACACAGCGAGTCAGCAGAGGATTGTGTAAACTAAAACTAAATAGTGAAAGATGGGAAGAGTTGACAAAGTTTTTTAATTTAAAAACTTTTAGCTATGGGCATTAGGAACAGATGCTTTCCTCTACCATCAGTTTTGTTTACATTATGGAGTAAAATCATTTCTGTGACAAGCTGTTGTCTCAATAGAAAATATAATACTCTTAGTAACTCTGTGAATTTCTGTACCAAGAATAATAGAATCCCCACCAAAGTGTAAAAAATTAGGTTCACTACGTTTCAACACTGGACTCATTGTAAAAAGCAACTGGCATCAAATCCAGACAGATTAATATAAATTCTGTTGTAATGTTTTGTTTTGTTTTTTCCCTGAAACTGCTGACTCATTTCCATCAGTTCTCAGTATTAATATCTCCCCTCTAAGCATTAGTCCAACAAAAAACTTCACACCATGTTAGTTCTTTTTTTAATTTTTAATTTTAATGACCATATTTATCTCTTGATCAGTTATAAAATAGTAATTAAAAACTTTTTAAATCCAGATATTTACAGATAAACAAGTAGCTGTGCTAAATTTACAACATATTGACAAGATATTATCGTTTCATATCACATACGCGTGTTTCTTATTTGTTCTATTATGTGACAAATAAGAAACACCCAACGACAAAATATGACCTGATGAATCTACAAAAAGTCCACCTAGATATATACAGTAATAAAATCTGTCAATAAACATTCTTTCATAAAACGACAAAAGGTATAAAGAGCAAAATTAGTTATGTGCACTAGAAATATAAAATGTTATAAAGTGTATGTTCATCTGATCAACTTGTTTTAGAAAATTGATCTGTCAAAGTGCAGTTTTTGTTCTGCATTTCATGCCCATGTTTGTCCTACATGGCCTCCCTCATTCATAAATACAAAAAATGTGTCTTTGCACCCTTAACTGACTGCAATCCAGAACAATAAGCGAGAACTAATTTCTCCAAATTCCACTGTTAGTCAGATTTCAGACACATTTGTGATGCATTACCTAAAAAAAAAAAAAACATGTTATGACCAGTTTACACCATTGTAACGTGTAAGTTTTACCTCAGGCAGCCACGTTTCCAGTTGTTTCAGTATGGCACTAAAATATATTTTCACAGATTCCAATGTGCTGTAATGGAGTTGGGAAATCCATCACGATCAACGCCTATATCCGATGATATTTTAGTCTTGAACATTGCATACTCTTGCATACTCTATAGACAAGACTGTAATCCTTTAAGACTTGAATGAAAGGAAATATCACTACTTAATGCAATCAATGCATAAACCAGAAGACCTGCAGGTTTCCAGATGTCTGTCATATTAAAGCAGCAAATTAAAATTATCTCGGGATGGATGTTCACTGTCATAGCAGTTCAGGTCTCACGCTATCCGTGAAGAAATTAAAGGAAACTGCTGATTGTGGAGGAGTTTGGTATGCAGTGTTGAAAGGTCGGTGGGAATGTTAAGCGTGCCTGTGTAGTATATGTGCTAGAATCTGAAAAACAGGTATTTTTCTTTCAACCACTGTGTATCAAAACCCTAAGGAAAGATGAGCGTTACCGACACAGTTACATAATATACAACATAATAATAATCTTTTTTTTTTTCAAGCAAAGAAAAAGAAAACACACACATCCAATGCATGTGAAGAAAAGTCATGAATAAAGTGATGGATTCTTTCATAATCTGTTCAACACATTCTAATTCATATGGCTTAATTTGGTGAGAAGGCAACTCAGCAGATGACAGGACTATTAGTCTCTGTAAAACAATCCACAGGTATTAAAACTCCTAAAAAAATAGAGTATAAATGTGGGATAAATTAAAATGTCTATTAAGAACTTAAATAGACATGGTTGTCTTTGCGTTCTTCTCAGAGTGCTTACGTTGAAAACAGAGGTCTTGTAAAATCAGACTGTTAGGCCTGAATGGTTCTCGTGGTTTGTTTTCGTTTTTTTTTTTTTTTTAAAAGCACCACTTCACATAGATGTGCTGCTACAACACTGGCGTCAGTGCATGTGGCGATGTTTTTCCCATGTGAAGCGTTCCGATAATGACATGTTCCTCAAGCGCAGCTGTGCATGAGTGAAGTGTATTTGCGTGCGACTCCCCTCTGCAGAACGAACTGAGCCGAGACGCACGCTCAAATCACAGCTGAGTTGGAGTATCTGCTCCGCCTTCGTGGTGGAAACACAAAAGGCCTGTGCTTAAACACTTTTAAAAGCTGACGTCTTTTCTGTGTTCCCGATAATTCCGCTCCCACTGACAGACGTCTCATTATCCAGTGGAGAATGATCAAACCAAGGTACTGGCGGGAAAAAGGGTCTGAGCTGGCAATCAACTCTTGCTTCCTTAATGCTACTGAGCGAGACGAGTCATTTTTTAATACGAACGCTATTTGAGGAAGCCTTTGTAGAGCAGGTGTGAGTGACTGGTCCCTCTTTCATTCTCCAGGCAGAAGAGCAGGTCCCTGAGGTTAACTCTGGTGACGCGCTGTCGCATAAAATGTCTGGAGCCCGATGCACTGGAGCCACCGGGTTGGGAGGGGCCGCACCCTGAGCTCTGGATAGTGAAATGGGGGGAGGAAAAAAAAAAAAAAAGAAGAATTTAGTCTCATATTGACCTTTTCTTCCTACTCAGAATAATTCAGAATGAACACAATTCATAGAGGCAAATCAGCGGTCGCATTTTTCTCACCTCTGCGCTGGCACCCCTAACAGGAGAGTCCATTTTCCGTTTTTTCCTGGGGCCAATTGCTGCCAGCGCTGTTAAGTTGGCTTCTCTTTGCCTGATCTGAGCTAGCTCCTGCTGCTGCATCTACAAAGCGAGCAGTAATACAGTCCCATTGAGCCTCTCAACACAAAGCTTAATCAAGCTTAATCTCATAGTCGATTACAGACGCATGTATTCACCTCTTTAGCCTTCTGTTTAAGTCGGAGCTGCTCAGGGTCCTCTTGCCTTGACCGAGACTGCGGCAAAGTAAAAGATGCTTTAATATTTCAGCATGAATATGTTCAATTTATTCAATCAGTCTTTTTATTCATTCACTTACACACTCTGCCCTCCGGTGACTATTAGCAGCAGATGAACTGCGTACTAATGTAACTGACCCCGGATCACTCACCCACCATCTTTATAAATTCCAGTAGTGAAGGACGATGTGAGCCCTTTTGGTGTGTGTTGTTACCTTAGCAGCCTTTAACAGGATCTCTCTCTCCTGCTCCTCCTTTCTTTGCTTTTCCATCTGATCCAGCTGCTCGAAGAACTTTAACTGAGCTCGGACGTCACTGACCTGCTCGTACCGCTCGTCTTCCTGAAGGATGAAATGAGCAATGTTGAAAAAGGTCAGAAAGACTTAATGAGACAAAAAGAACGTAACTGCTTTTATTAAACTTAAATATCACCTTAAATGTTATGTTTTTCTGCTGTGCCACTTGAGACACTTTTTCCAACAGGTTTTGTAGCCGTTGCTGAGTAGCATGGGAAATGAAGTTGATGACATCTGTTCCCAAGTCACTGATACCAAACTTTCTTCCTGTCACCACAGTGAATGAAGAATTTAACACTGAAACTTTACTAACATTTAACAGTACAGCCATTTTATTGATTTTGCGTGCATGTGCCTCACCAATCTCAAGAGTTCTGCGGGTAAGAGAAGAGGTGGAAAGAAAGGTCTCATCCTTACAGGAGCGAGTAACTGTGCCAACCAGCTCGGAGTTGGTTGCTAGGATACGAGCATTCTCCTCTGACAAGTTGACTCCTGCCATTGAGGCCACGTCATTGATATCATCATCGTCCCTAGATAAAATAAAGTGATCCATTTTTTAAACGCTCAAAATCAATACTGCTCGACTAAAACCACAGCACTTTTATGGTCTGTGCGTTTCTACAGAAATAAACTAAATAATGTAACCCTAAACAAAGCTTGGGGAGAGTCACTTGTTTAAATCTGTGCAAGCAATCGCACAATAACTCACCACCTTTTCCTATATAACTTTTAACCGGTGATTATATCCTTGCCTTTCCTCAGTTACTAAACAATTTACTTTTCTACAACGTTAAATTCTCAGCAGCCAGCTCCTACAAAATCTAATTTCATCCTGTGTTGTTTTCAGTGGGCTGAGTTCATAGCACAGTAACTATGAAGATGGGCGGCGGGTAACACCTGACCTGCCTCTGTTTTTGTTATATGTTGTTTACTAAAGTAACTGTTCAAATTGGTTCTGAACTGAAAAAATCTTAATAAATGTAGTAATGTGCACAATGTGGATTTTATAATATGTAAAATAAAATATTATTGCTTTATACACTGCATTCATTATATTATGACGTTGTTTTAAAAACCCCTTTGCTGTTCTAAAGTCACAGTAAACCACAGCCTCTTTTATTCTGAAATGTCTGCAACACTGACATGTTTCTTCTCTGAATATTCCACAGACCTGAATGTTCCTCCTCCTGCTTCCTTCAACTTGTTCTTCTGAGCAGCAGTGAGGGCTGCCTGACTGACTACTTGAATTCCTTTGACAAATGGAGCCAGTGTCGGCTTCGCTGTTGGTACTAATATAGACACAAAATACACACAGAAGCAAAATGAGTTGTACTCAGAGGTGAAAGTGTTAATGTGAAGAATGGGAAAAATACATAACGTATGACAACTATATGATATTTGAATGAATTTATATCAAACATGTGCCAGATAATATCCACAAGGTGGCAGCACTTTCAAACTAAAAAGTATTGCATAAATTTTGCCTGCTGGCTAGACACAAACACACACCTGTCTGCAGTTGTTTGACCACCTGTGGTTGGCCAACAATGATGCGACTGTGAGACTGTCCTCTGAGTGTTACGATGGGAGACTTGGCTAAGGTCACCTGAGGCCTCACCATCGTTCCCTGTTGCTGGGGCACAATCTGGAAAAACAAACAAAAAATTATGATGAAAAAAAATGTTGTACTTCGATAAAAATCAAAATGTATGTGATGCTAAATGATTTGCAGAATTACCAGGCTGGGTTTACTGTGAGGCGTCTGCGTGAGGCTGATGACTGTGGTTTTGGTCACGGGGCTGCTGGTCACTACAGTGGCAGCGCTGGAGAGGGGGGGTCGCAGCACCACAGCAGTGAGGGCTGTGGAGGCTGCAGCAGTAGGCTGAGTGCTGGGCTGAGGAAGTAGGCTCTGCTGGATAAAGGCTTCGGAGTCTGGGGTCATCTGACGTAGTGCTGGCAGACTTCTCTAAAGACAAGACGTAAAGAACAATCATTAGAAAGACTCCCTTTGGGATAGATTTGGTTGTAATTTGATTAATTTTATTCTAGGCATTAATTCTGGGTTTTGCTTGTGAGCATATTCATGTTTTCTGTGTATTTTTCCTCTAACAACCTTCTATTTGCTACCCGTCAGCTGAAACTTAAAGAAACCTGTTGATAGTGATGAGGATAATGTCTACTCTTGTACTTCCAGAAGCCCAGTGATTTTATCTGAGGGCATGCAATGAGGATTTTAAAACAAGAAACAAGAAGGTACAACAGAGTCTGTGTATGGACACATACTATATATACACAGTCTTTGTATGTGTGGGCCTCACCTTTAAGAAAGGCACAAGGTAGGGCTGTGGTGAGGAGTTGAGCTCCTGATATAACCTACTAGTGAAATCTTCAGGCTCTATCTTTGCTTCCTGTTATGGACAAAAAAAACTGATCAGATCCAAGTAACAATAAAACAATAAAAAAATAAAATAAATAAGTTTATAAATATATAAATGTGATATAAAATGAGGACACATCAAGTTTTAAGATACAGGTGAAATGAAACAGTGGGGTGTGATGGGAAAAAAAGGGAGAAATATACCAGCAGGTTCTTGACCAGCTCCTTGACATTAGCTATAGTTTCAGAGGACTGTTTTCCATTTGATGCCAGTTTGATCAATGTTGAAAAAAAGTTTTTGCATTTTTTTACATTCTCCAGTGTTTCCTGAAAATACATATACACAAGTATGTTATTCTTAAATGTACATACTGCACAAGAGGGGAAATATAACAAAGAAATCTAAAAATGTACACAAAATATAGCGGGTTATGCACACTAACATTTTTCATAGATACCACAGTCAAATGCATTCAAGGTTAGTACTTGTCTCTTACAGCTGTGATAGCTGTTGGAGTGACAGGGGTCCCAGCGGTCCCATGGGGTCCTATCCTCTGCGTTACTGCTGTGGCTGCAGATCCAGGCTGCGCTGTGGTGGGCTGTCCCACAGTGGTGGCTGTTCCTCCCAGCATGATGGTGTTCTACATGAATCAGTGAATATACAGACACAAAATCAGACAGAATGACAAGGTCAGAATAGCAGTGCCATGCCTTTTCTCAGTGGACAGTACACTCCACTTGTGCTTGATATGCTGCATGTATGCTTTTAGAGCCAACATGTTATTATGTGTGCAGTAAATGCATACAGTGAAATGTTTTTCAACTTTGGGGTGGGGACCTAACGTGAAGTTGGCTGGAATTCAAATGGGGTCCCCTGAAATTTCTAGTAATTTATAAAAAAAAAAAAAAAAATTAAAAATACTCCCTAATAAAGAATATTTGGTGAGCTGAGAGACAATCACAAAACATAAAAGACAAGACAAACTGTGGAGCTGAAACTGAAGCACTGTGGTACTGTTTATCTGTTAAATGTTCATTGTGGTCAGTTTCAGATGCTGCAGCTCTTTCATAATTTATAGTTTGAGTTATTGCTTCTTCAGTATTAATTGTCATCCTTGTAAATACAAGCTGGACTGACTGTTCATATCATGACCAAAGAAAATCAAATTCTCACTTTTTGCAGTAATCTGAACCTGGCTTTTGTGCCTCCGTCCATAATAATATACATTATATAGACTAAATGTCATCTAAAATTAATGTTTATTTGCAACATAGTATAGCAAACTATTACATGATCAAAAACAAATTAATTTTAGTAAAAAAATAATGTCTGTCTTTTGAATGTGATGTTAAATAGGGTCATGAGTCCAAAAAGGTTGGGAACCACTGACATAGTAACTTGTACTTTAGGCACTTAAAAATAAAAAATATAAATATAATCACAGTTTTGTATGAAATTCATTATTTCACCTTTTAATTAAAATTTCCATCTCTGAAATTGTTCAGTGATTGTTTTTCTTTTTCTACCCCTCAGTTACAATAAGAATAGAAATACAACCTTACCCTACAAAACACACTATAAGGCTGCTAATGAGGATAATAAAATTTAATAACCTCTAAAGGGAATTCCACACTGACCTGAAGAATTCACAATATAGCTTAATACAACTGGGCTCCTGGAAAAGACACAAATGAAAACAAATATACTGGCCTTGAAGCAAAAATCTATTCTTTTATTACATGATCATTAGGCACCACAAACAAGACAAGACAAGATGCACACCGGTGGGCTCTTATGATCAAGCCTTTAAGTGTAGGAAATCAATCCCAACTGCACAAAAAGTCCAAGTGTACATGACATGTGCATAAAAGAGTTCTTTTCTCATCTCAAATTAATGCCTTTTCTCCAAAATGTGAGAACTTCAGTCTTGTGAGGAGCAGTAAGTGGGTATCGGTAGCAACAACATGTGCAATGCTCCTTCGAATGCGCTGATTAGAATAACATTTCTCATCATTAACTTAAATCTTCCACAATGCTGGAGAATTGCCAGAAAACATTGAGGAAACCAAAAAAAAGTACATAATGAAATGAAAGAGATACAGGAAAAAAAAATATTGATTTGCTCTTCTAAACCAAAAATATGGGTTTGATGAGGATAATAAAACAGTGTTCTGGTCAAGTTGATGTATTAAGTGAAAATAGACTGTTATGATGTTCATGCCACTCATGTCATTGGTCTTTCTAAGCCATAGGAACTGCAGGATTAGTTTTAGAGATTGCTGTTAAAAGTTCAGTGTAACAGGTAGAAACTTTTATCAATCCACTAAGGAGAAAATTATTAAACAGACTCTGCAGATACAGCATTCTGTTGACCTACCATAGAGTCAGATCAGCTGGATTCTCTTCCCACACGTTTCCTGTCTGTCTAAACCTCATCAGTCTAATAAATGTATTAAAAGCCCAAAAACAAATCTTAAAAACAAAAACGACCGCGTGGACCATCTATTAAAGTCGGTAATACCCAGCACCTTTCATACAAAAACCAAATGGTTGTTTTAAATAACTGCCACATTGTTCGGTGCTTAGTGTCAAAAATGAACTAAAATTAAGAGGAAGAGCAAAGATTGAAAAACTCAAAGGAACTGAGAAACAGTGTGGTCTGACCACATCAGTATTTGAGTTTTAAAAGTGGGAATAAATATCAGACCGGTGTCTTTTTACCTGCAAAACCGGAGGCCGCTGCAGCGCAGTGGTGGCTGTCACAGTGGTCTGGACTGTAGTACCTTGTTTGATTATGGTGGTGGGGTTAACCTGGCGAGCCAACAGTGATGTACCTGGGGCCTACCAAATAAATAAATAAATAAATAAAAAACCTGGATATATTCAACACAGGAAAATAAGCACACTACTCTACTTAGTTTTCATCCCTTATCAGGCAGTGAAACACTCCTCCAGATAGACCTGATTTAACAGAAAGCTCTGAGGTCTTAAATGCCTGTTACTATGGAAGCACAAACCCCACTGTGCCTCTACTGGCATTGAATTTTGGGAATTAGTACACTTCAAAATCATATAATTGAGCAGTTACTGTTAAATAACCAAAATATAAAGGAAATGTAAATATTTGGTAACAGTCTAGTCTAGAACAGTTACTTTTAATATTTTTCAAATCTGAGAATTATTCTGTTACTTTACAATTTTATTCAGAAGAAATGAAAGATGGAACTGGATTGTTTATAAGAAGCTGTGATTATTATCGTTCTATTTTCAGATCTGGCATGAATGAGCCATAGTTTCTATATGTATCTGCGCATGTGTGTGCAGTAGCGCTCATACCTGAATAGAGGTGATCTGGACAGGTGGAGTGCTGGTGGGGACTGCAGGTCGGGGTGTCATGGCACTTTGGGACTGTGATTGAGCCTGCATCTGAGCCAACGTCTGCTGGTGAATCATCAGCAGCTGCCCACTCTCACTGCGAACCAAAACCATGCCTGCAAAAGGCAAATATCAGCAAAATGACCTTGGTTTAGTTCATAGATAGTCTGTCTGTATTCTATGTCCAAGGTTTTCTGATGAGGGGCATAAATTACTCATACTTACACTTATAGCGGTACTGATTATGTAAGGATAACATACATATTTACAAAATACATTTCTAAACTTTTCCATGACTATTCAACAACCAAAAATGAGAATTGCCATGATCACTCCTTCCTTTAAAAAAAATTTACAAAAGTGTGCTGTGGCTAATTATTGCATGAAAATTAAAACAGGAACAGCGACAAATACAGGCTTTTGTTCAAAAAACTGAAATGACTGCTAATATGCAATTTAAATTGTTTTAACAACCCAAAATGGCTTTGACAAAAACACTTATTCCTCCAAATTGTGACATAACTATTCATGAAATGAAAGGATGCTAATAATTTCACTGAATTTCACAACTTTTTCAGACCGCAATATGATTTTCTTTTTCTGATTTTTGTAATAAAGACACCAGTGCAGCTTTTACTCAGTCAAACAATATCAGTCAATTAAGATTAGCAATAAGATAAAAAACAAAATAAATAAAACTAAAAATGATATAAAAAAAAATAAAACCTACAAGCCCACAGCTAAAGCTAGTGTCCATATACAGGAATTCTTAAGAGTAACTCATACTGCTAAAGAAAATCTAATGAATTAATGAAATAGCTGGAGGGCAAACTTCAAATCTGTCCAAGTCAAATCTTGGCATAAAAGCTGAGGTGGGAAACAAGCCGCTCTTGACAAGCAGATGTGCAATTGAGAGATAGTGATTAATAAAATATGACAATTGATATGGGAATTGTTAACTATTCTCTCTGACAAAACAGTCAATCAATCAACTGAAAACCAGCAGACAGCAACATAAAACTACTTTGTGTTTGTAGTTAGAACCCCATCCTCTCTAAAAGGCTGCATACCCTCTGAGACCAATAAAATATGTATAAAATCATCACTTACTTTTCATCAAATAATGCTAAGTTTATATATACTGCAGTTATTATTACACATCTAACGTGAATTTCTTACTGTGAACACAGTTACCTGGTGGGAGCTGAATGTTTTGGATGTTGGGAGCGTTTTGTTGTGGCTGGGTGAGTCGAGGGGCCAACACCTGTGGAGCTATAGCTCGTATTCCACCGACAGGAGCTGCAGCTATCGTCGACGGTACAGAAGTCCTTAAGTTTTGCACAACAGTCGGGCTCTTTATGGTCGCAGTTGGCACCGACACAACACCTGAAGCCACAACAGCTGAGCCTGTCTGTGACACAGGCTTAGAAGAATCAGGGTTGTTCGTGACAGCAGTAATGGTGCTGGTGACAGTGACGGCTGCTGATGTTACAACAGTGGGGGGGTTGCCGCCGCTTTGCGAGGTACTGATGGGGGTTTGCATAGGTGGCCTTGAAAGCGTGACTGTGGGTACATTGTTCACAGATGGCTGAGATGAAATCACAAGCGCAGTCACAGCATTTTGTACACTTGTCGCAGAAGTTCGTATAATAGTACTTGGTGTGTCAGGCAAAACCGCTGTGTTTCCTTTGCTCACAGATCCAGGTCCGTTGTTGACAGCCGTAACGGCGGAATGAGAGTTTTTACCGCTGCTGTCAACAGATGCGCCTCCAGGTGCGTGACAGTTCACCACCACGGTACTTCCATTCAAAGTTTGAACACCAGTGGTCCCAGGTTTGCCAACACCAGACGTTGCATCGGTTACTACCGTAACAACTCCGCTAGCTGTCGCCGGCTTGGACTGAGTCTGTGCGGCTGTCACGCTCGGTCCAGCCGCTGAATTGGTCCCTTCTGCTCCATCCATGCTTGAACCGTGGGACCCTGAACTGTTAATGACACCTCCGTGGGCTCTTGTCCCTACAGGAGCGGGAACACATGAATCAAGAGGTGTCGAACATCTCTCTGATTCATATTAGTTTCGGGCAAAAAGTGATTCCAAATTAGCTACTATCTCCAGAACAACGTGACCAAAATAAGCTAATGTTAGCTAAACGGAGCGGGCAGCTATCTTACCTGCTTTAGCAAGCTCTTGTTGAGAAAGTCCCATTTTGCTGCCCTGAACATTGAAATTACTATCGGTAGCTGAATTGACAAAGTGACTTGCTGCAGACTGGACCCTGACCACTGTGTTGACGTGACCTGCCCCAGTTAGTTCAGACTCCAGAGATCCGACTATGTCACTAACTACTTTTTCGTCCACCTCTGTGTTGAAGAAAACATCATCCAGCAAATCGGAGCCCGCCGCCATCTTTGCCCAGCTACGCTCCTTCGTGAGACGCATGCGCCGATTGGATGCACATTCCGTGACGCATCATCGCCGTGCGCTGTGATTGGTTCCTTCAAGAAAATAAAGCTTGGAACAAATGGTCGCGAGTTGCAGTGCACTGTGCCAACCGAGTGAGACAGTTCCAGAGGTAAACAACAGTACCGCTCACTGAGCAGCTCTTAGTGGGACCTAATCACATTAAGGAGTCAGAGAAAGAGAAAGTTTCTCCTTTTAAACAAATAAATCTTTGTGGGTTTCTGCAGAGTATCGAAGCATTTTGCCACCGTTGTTTATCCTAGCACGCTCAAAATGGCTGCGTGTTAACGTTGCTATTTTTTTTTTTTTGCAGTAGACTCTGAACAGCTGTTTCCTCTGTCACAGTAGTGACACACTCTGTGTGACTGTTGACTGATTGTTGAGACAGACTAGAGTTTACCAATTTCCACAGTTGGTATTCTGCTGGCTCCCTAGCATTTCTGTCAGAAGTCAGAACTTCTGTTTGTGCATTCATGGAAAGTAACCCGACGTAAAAAGTGAGATATTATTTGGAAAGCTAATACCTTATGTTTTTATTGATTTTGGTTTATTTTCCCCCCGGGGGGGTGGGGTGATTGTCATCAGGTGCGCTGCCAGAATCAGTTGGTTTGTGCCACCTGTGGATGCACATAAATTCCCTCGAGCTGCTTCTTGGTTTTATGTTTGATGTAGTAAGTCATTAATCTAAGTAGTATACTACAGGCTCAGTAGAGATGAGTTCTACAAATTTATACCTTGGATGTAAAATTTCCTTGATTTCAAAAGCCCAAAATCGTTATGATGGAATATTATACACTATTGATAAACTGAACTCTACTGTAGTGCTGGCAAAAGGTGAGTTAAACAGCATATTAATAATAATAATTTTTAAAAAAACACACACACAACTAGGGGTTATATATTTTAAAAGGTGAATCACATGTTGAAATGGGTTTTCTTAATTAAAATGGTTTCAAACTATTTCTATTGTCTAGTCAAGTGTCATGGAACAGAGGGAAGACCAACTGATAGACCAACACCACCTAAAGATGATGTCTATGAGTACATCACTTTCCGGGGCAGTGACATTATTAGCCTCACATTGTGTGAAGCTCCAAGATCACATGGGCTTCCACAGGATCCAGCAATTGTGCAGGTACAGTTTGAGTCAAAACAAATGAAACTTGATGCTGGTGGTATATGAAACTGTTTACATCTTTTTGTGAAGTTAATTAGTCCAGGGATGTCAGGCAGCTACTCCCACAATCCCCTACAGATGTCTGCCTACAATCAGCTCACTGCCAGCTCCCTTCTAAATCAACAGTTTTCAGCTTTTGGTCTAGGTAAGTTGTCGTTATTAAGCTGATCAGTAAAGCCAGTCTCATGGTATTTAGCGTGTTTCAGATGTTTCATTCTTCATGCAGGGCCTGTGTGTGTTAAACGGGTTGAAAAGGCTGTTCAAACAGTCAGTGTAGAAAGGGCTAGACAGAGGAGAATGATAGCTGCATCCCAGGAGCAGCGTTATGAGAGGAGAGAATCTCAAAAGGTCAGAGGAGAGACCTCTCAGCCCAGAAGAGGCCCAAGACTCGCCAGTAAGAATATGTTTATATTTGACTTGAAATGCATTTGCAATCCTGTGCAAGTGTCTTCATTTGTAGTATTATTGACATTCTTTAAAAACAGTCCAAATATCTGTCTTTAAAGTGAGGGCGGCCCCAGGTTTGTACACTGTTCAGGAAGACACTCAGCGGAAGCATGTTGGAAATGATGAAAATAGACCCCCACCCGGAAGAAGACAAGGTGATTTATTAAATTTAACTTGCACAAGTATTACATAAAGAAGCTCAAATAGAATAATGACTTTCCTTGCAATTCTAGGTATGCCAAGGTACAGGAATCGCAGTAGGGGTCAGCTACAGGTGGCAAAAGTTCCCTCTGCTATCCTGAAGTTTGACACAGACTTTGATTTTGATTCTTCTAATGCACAGTTCATTAAAGATGAGCTGGAGAAGGAAGAGAAAAACAGGATGATCATTAAAGGTTGGTTCAGAAGCTCAAATCGCCACAAAAGAGGACACTAGCTTTTGACTTTGCCCTTTATTTTTGTCTTGTTGCGATCTCTGTCTTAGATGGAAATGGATAGATGTTCAATTTCCTGGAAATTGACCAATAAAACACACAGGTTTAACTCGTAAACACCCAGTGCTACTTTTGTCATTTTCCAAATGAAATTTTGTGTATACCTAACCTATCTTAAATGACTTATCACCATTTATCCTCTATATTAGTATTTTATTAGTGCAAGTCTGTTATGTTCCTGCATCTAATTTACTGATCATGAAGCTGTTCATAAAAGCTCAGATTAAGGTGAGGTTTATATTAAAAAAAAAAAGAAAACTGCAGAAAAGGTGACTTTTTCAGTAAAATATGTCTTTAACTGAACATAAACCAAGCAATTCCATCCACTGTCAATGAGTTTTAATGCTGAATCAATGGTTATACGAGATGACATTGTTTCATTGTTCAGTACAGAGCCTCTTAATGTCTAAATGGGTCATATCTGATGACGATGAAAAGATGACAAACTGCATTTTACACCAATTATTTACATGGAATAGTGGGATTAAGAAATCAACAGGCATTAAATATTTTAGATCAGCAAATGCTTTTGGTTGACGATGGATATCGGGGTCTTTATGGGTTAATTTGGTAAACAATGTGGGCAATAACTAATATTTACATTATCCTCAGCATGGTCACATGAAATGCTTTCTCTCTTCAGATGGAAGTCATGAGGCAAAGGAGAAAGAACAAGGGGAAACTTGCACCAATTTTGAGGATCATCAATTTGGACCAAAATGCTACTACGACAAAGCAAAATCTTTCTTTGACAACATTTCCTCTGATAATAACTTAAGGTAAAAAAAAAAAGTGTCCTCTGTGACAAACTTCTTATTTCTGTACGTTAAGTGACTTATGTGTGTTTATAATGAACAGACTTTCATGGGCAGAAGAGCGGAAGCGCAATCGAGAGACTTTTGGGGTTCCTGGATGGTTTTTGAGAAGTCAGAGCTTTAGAGGTGGATATGGTGGACACAGAGCTTGGAGCACCATTTATACCCACAGAACCAGGAGTGGACAGCTGTGAAGGTTGACCTTCAGATTAATGAATTTATTGTGTAAATATCTCTGAAACTAGTTAAAGTAGATCTGTTGGCGAAGTGTTGAGAGATCACTTTTATTTCCCTCTAAAGTCACCGTCTCATCCATATTTTTCCCCATTAATTTGAATACATACTGGGAAAAGCCACAGTACAGCATGGAACTTTTTTTCCCCCTAACAGTATTTTGAAGTGTGTGTGTGTGTGTGTGTGTGTGTGTGTATTTTTTTTTTTTTTTTTTTTTTTTCCTTAATGTAGTGAGAGAATAGTAATTCTCCTTTGTTCAAATCACTCAAAGTGTACATGTACAAGTTAACTGCTGGTACATGTATCAGTGTTTTGCATATTGAAATGTAGACTTTAATGTGTGAATAATGCATTCCTTTATTTTTGTCACTGAATTGTCAAATGTACCTGAATTAAATAAACTTGATATATCTGATGCCGGTGCCTCGTGTTCTTATTTCTTTTGTTTTTTTGTTGTTGTTTTTTTGTCTAGTCACTGAAAACAAGTATCATGACCTAAATAGTGGTATTGTTACTTTAAAGACTAAGCAAGGACAAGGTCTGACAATGGGATGGAGGTCTGATTGATTATAACCAAACAAAGTGCTGAACTCCAGGGAAAATAGAACTACATTCTAATGGTTCACATTATGTGTTAACTCAGCGTTTATTTGGCCATGAAAATCTTCAGATAGGGGAACTTGCTATGAAAACCCATAGAAGGTGCAGGTGTTTCATTCCTAGTATTGAGAGGAGACTCCATTGGACTACATGATTTTGATTTTTTTTTTTTTTTTTATTGCGTGGGGGGACTTTTGCAATCAATCAGTGCTTGCAATGGATCCTCGCTGCTTCTGAACACTGGCTAGCCTGTACAATGTAGACTGATGACTCTCATGAATCAAAGGATACCCCCGTCTTCTGTGAGGAAAAGTGGTAGGCTACTCACTGTCTGGACCATACCAAAAACTAAGGGAGAGGGATTGTCCCCAATCATCTGAGAAATTTATTACTGACCTCTTATATGCATACATTTAATAAAATCTGCTCTTATCAGATTTGTATGATTAATTACATCCAGTAAAATGCGATTTTTTCCTATTTCAGATCCTTGGAGACACAGACCTGACACTGTCGCTACCCCCCATTTCCTGGTAATGGAGAAACTGTGTAACAAAATAGAAGGCTGCGCTCAAGATAATAAATATTAGAATAAAAGAAGCGCTTCTTTCCCTTATGACAAAAATGTCGGTGGCCTTTTCATCGGCGCGCCCCAGGAGTAAAGGGGAGGTGACACAGCAAACCATTCAAAAGGTAAAAAATCTTGACGCGTCGCCACGTTTTTTTTCTCCATTAAATCGCTTATTCTTGTCTGGATGGGAGTGTGCGGTCCGCCTGTGCAGAGAAAGTAGCCTGTGCTGAATATCAGAAGAAATGGAAACTGGTATTGTAACGTTTGCAGACACTTGGAGGTGTGAATCAAACAAAGCCGTGACGGTGATGTGGGAGACGCGCTTTATACGTGCGCAAAATGATGTGGAGATCTATTTGCGTTAAACGGGGATTGTTTGGGCTTATTTTTGCTGTTAAATTGTGAATATCTAGTAAATAGAAATAATCAAGGTTATACTTTATTTCACACAGCCTCACAGTAACGTTTTTTTCCTTTCTTTTAGAATATAATTAAATTATCCTACGTGTCCCCTGGTGCGTTAATGTTGATGATGCGCGCACTACTTGAGTACAAAATAATAACAAATAACAATAATTGTGATGATTCGGTGTAGCCTAAGATGCAGGATAGACGAATGGAAGGCAAGTAACGACATTACATCCCAACCTATGTCGTGCTGAGACTGTTGCAGCGGCTTATCCTTGATTGAACCATGTATAGGATATTTCTGGTTAAACGCTCCCGTCCCCAGTACAGGGACTTTCCAATTATGCTCCCTATTAAGAAGGAAAAAAAAAAAAAAAACTGCTGCTTTAACTCGTAAGCCTGAGGTTCATTTCACTCCATAGACAGAAAATAAATGACCCAGAAATAAAAATGTTCACGGGCAGGTAGAAGTTATGAGAATCCAGGACATGAGAGTGCACATCTTTCAATTATACTTTGCTCTTCTGTTGTTTCCTAAAGATGTTGGATGAAAATCATCATTTAATACAGTGTATAATGGATTACCAAAGCAAAGGCAAGACGGCTGAATGCACACAGTAAGTTGACTTATTTTTCTGACAGATGGTTGTCAAATTGAGATATAGAGGTGTTTAAGTGGATATATATATTTTTACCTTTTTTGACAGGTATCAGCAAATACTGCACAGAAATCTTGTCTACTTGGCCACAATAGCAGATTCTAATCAGAACATGCAGTCCCTACTACCTGCTGTGAGTCTGGCCTGAGGTTTCAGTGACACATTTTCCATTATTATACTTTTGACAACTACCACCTTCATCTGTCTAATCCATTTTTAGTCACTTTCAGCAGTATGACTCCATTTTATCATTACTACATTATATTCTCTGGGGGGAAATGATGGCCTATGGTACAAAAGTAAACATTCATCCTCCACTTTTTATACAATTTGTTCCATCGTCAAATACACAAAAAATAATTCTAATTTTATTATTCAGTCACCTTACTTCGAAGCGTTAAAACACACCAGTAATAACAAATTATTGTGTCTTTCCGTTTTATTTTCTGCAAAACACTTTAATTTAATTCCTTCATCTTTCCACCTTTTAGCCCCCCACTCACAACATGTCAATGGGACCTGGAGGAATGGGTCAGAGTGGGGGACATGCTCCTGGCAACCTTAATGACAACATGGCATCGGGACTGCCCCCCACATCAATGATGCAGAGTCAGATGAGCAATGGTGAGACCAAGTTGCAAAAATGTGCAATTTCTCAACTGTGGTTCACAAAAAAACTCCTCTATTTTCTATACAAACCCAAACTGTGCAGCATATACAGCTTGACCTTGTTGTCTGTCACCTGTTTGTTTACACTGCATGTCTGTCTGCACATACTGAACGAGGTAGTCAATCACAGTGCTTCTCTTCTTTATTGTTTCGTTGCCTGTAGGTATTTAGTCTTAAATCCAGCTAATGGTCTGACAAGAGTGATTTTTCTTTTCTCCTTTTTTGGCAGTTATTATAGAAACGTATTTCTGTTCCCAGTACATCTTTATACATATCATTTGCTGTCATTATTCTCTCCCTGCCTGTACAACCATCCAAAAAAAAAAAAAAAAAAAGCTTCTTGTAAAGATGAACTGAATGTGGGTCCGTTATTAACTCAACATAGTTCCACATGGGATTGTGTACTGGCTGCTCTGACTGTGCGTGTGTGTCGTCAGGGCCCAGCCATGCCCCCATGCAGCAGCAGCCTGGTCAGGTGCAGTCGGCTATCCCCTCCACATCCCTGAGCCTGCCAGCCAGCGGCTATGGCAGCTCGGCCTCAGCCTCCGGCTACAGCCACGCTGGGCCTTCCTCCCAGGGCAGCATGATCCAGGGCCCTGGGCCTGGCTATGGCTCTTCTTCCTCTTCTTCCTCCACATCCTCATCCTCCTCTTCCTCCTCCTCCCGCAGCAACCTCAACATGCAGTCCAATCAAGGTGAGCCAGGTATAGAGGACCCCAGTTATTAGGAATCAACCATTTTATGGGGAAGAGTTGTTACTCGAATGGTAAAACTAATTCACATAACATATCCTCCTTTTCTTTTAGGAATGATGCACAATTTGGTCATTAAACACCAAAAAAGGGAGATGAAAGAAAAGCTTTTTAATTGTTAAGGAAGTGGAAACCAAGGTTGGATCATTTCTGAACAACAGTCGAATGTGTTTATATCTCATAAATCTTGCAGAATATCTGCATACTTTCATATCCATCAATTGGGGGAAAAAAAACACATTCAGTTCATCAGAGGTGTTTTGCCTTCCTTCTGGATTGTTTTCTCCTTCCTTCCTGCTTTAGGCTTTACCTCTCCTATTCTAACCCTTGTCCCTGAGATGCAGCCTACCTGCCCCTGGATGCTCATGCGTATTTACTGAACCTCTCTTTATGCACTGGTTTCACTGGTTTTGTTTGCACCTTTACTTCAGAGCAGCATCTTGAAAGTATCTCTTCAAAGAGATTTTTCTTTAAGAGACGTCTCCCTGCCTTTTAACCCCTTCTGGCTTTTTTGTGTCCTGATTGCCATGGACTTCCTTCTACTTCTGTTTCCTTTTTATCAGTTTTAATTTTTCACATTTTTGCCAGTTTGAGAATGTTTTGTATGCTGTTCCACACTGATGCTCATGTATAATCAATGTGCTGTAGATAGAGAGAGTTTGTGTATATTTTAATGTATGAGATGTCTTTCCACATCATCCCACCTCCTTCCCAGTCTCCATGATGCACCAACAGTCTGCCACTCCACATTACTCCTCAGCCCAGGCTGGGGGTCAACACTATCAGGGACAGCAGGCCATGGGCATGATGGGTCAGGGTAGTCAAGGAAACAGTATGATGGCTCAGAGACCCATGGGATCCTACCGCTCCTCACAGCAAGGTAGGTGGGAAGACATTCGTATTTTTCTTTAGTGTGACAATGGATTTGTTCATAGATGGCGTGTGGATTTGAAACAGTCACAGTGAACTGGTTAGTAGTTTTCCATTAAACGATGTAAATGCCAGGCTTTTGCACTTTCGTGTGCATGCTAAGCACACTGTGGAAGCTGTTGTTGAGTAATTTCATGGCGCCACTTGTACTTGTCCTCAAAGATCATAGATTAAGAGTGACTGGAACTTTAAGATGCAGCCTGGAAATGTATCATTCTTGTCACATTAGGTGCCTGTCTCTGTAGATCACTTTACTTTGCTGTGTCAGCATGTGCCTAATAATAGCTTCACCCTATCCACTTATGTCTTTTGAAGGATGTAGACAAGATAGATGGATAAAAAGGATGGGAAACTGTTTCTAGGACAACGCACTCCGCTTTTAAGTCCTCATTCACCCTGGTACACCATTATCTCTGCATGACTAGACGAAGTACTTAAAGAAAGATGTCTGTTATGGAATTGCTGTGTTCATACTTAAGCTGGCTGACTTGCTCATAAGCTGTTCCCTGATTGGTCATCAGGCTTGTTGCTAGGGCTACTCCATCAACTATGGTTCCTATATCATATCTGCAGTATATCAGAGGCTTTATGTTGCTCTCTGTATGTAAATTTCAACTTGATATTTTTGTAAATGTAAATAAAAAGATGTTTATATGGTACAGATTTTGTGTTTGGATACTGCTGTTTGATGAGCACTCTGCGCACGGCTCTTTTTGGAAAGTTTTTGCTTTTGCTTGGTGCCTCAGTTCATTAGATAGATTTTGAAGGGAAAGGAAAGGGGTGGAATCTGGAGTTTCTGCACACCACCACAAAGCAGAGATCAGGTTCTTCGTGATAAATGACTAATCTTACTTTTCTTCTAAAATGATGGCTCGGTTTTAATGGAATTGCTCCAGTTGAATTAATATTATAAAATTTGGATTGGCCTCAAATAGTTTTTTATGTGCATATTATTTCATTACATAAAAACCATCAACAATAAGATTTGACATAATCATAACTTTTGCAGATTAATTTTTTCATCATTTTGTCTCTTTTTGCTGGTTAAAGTCAAGAAAATTGTCTATAATGCAAGCTGTTACACACTTTTTACTATTTTTCGCACACACACACACACACACACACACATATTCAAACAGATTACTTTTCTGGCTACCTAAATTGCCCCAATACTCTGTTACACCCTCTTAACCTCCAATTCAGCAGCCAATTGGTCCAACCAGCTGTTTAACCAATCGTGGTGTCGCCTGTCTTGCAGGATCTGCACAGCAGTACATGGGACAAGACGAGTTCTACGGAGAGCAGTATGGACACACTCAGAGCTCCAGCGAGCCCATAAACCAGCAGTATTACCCTGATGGTAATCATGCACAACCATAAACTTCATACACACAGCTCTCAAACACACAAACCCCCCATTATAGATCATGTCATTTCCTCTTAGGACTATCCCACAAGACTAAACAAGATTTATTACTTTGCTGATGCTTCAGCTCATCCTTTCAGACATCCTCCTCTTTCCCTTACAATGGGAGATGAAAAGTATTGAAAAATTACAAAAGGCCAACCTTAATCTCAATTCTGTTTCCTCCCAGTGTGTCTGTGTCCATACTGTCCCCTTTGGTGTGCCGAAATTTCAGATTTCAGAAAGCGCCGTAGCAGTGTATTGAGATTAGAGTGCATTCTTCCTCCTTGGGTATTCGTTTGTGGCTTGTGTATTCTCTTGAAGCGAGAAACCTTGAATATGTTGTTTGTGTTTGCAACTTTGTTACGGTACTTTGCCAATTCTGTTATGGGGAGTTTATTTTTCTTCTGCAGTAGTTGTGTTGAATTGTGTTCACTGCAGGTCATGGGGAGTACTCATATCAACAGTCTTCATATGGGGAACAAAGCTACGAGAGATCCTTTGATGAATCTTCACAGCATTACTATGAAGGAGGTAAAAGTTGTCTCAGTGACTCTCCCTGTTGCGCCTTTTGTATTTCTATGACACTGTGAGATCATTACATTCCAGATGTAGCTGACTTATGTACCTGTGAATGTATACACTCAGGTAACTCTCAGTACAGTCAGCAGCAGGCCCAATATCAGCAGGGCTCAGGGCAGCAGCAGCCCTTCACCCAACAGCAGTATTCCTCCCAACAAGGCTACAGTGGACCAGCACAAGGATACGGTTAGACCAACTCATACAGGTTCAAGTGCACCCAAAACAAATGAACAAAATCTATAAGTGTCACCCTTCCATTACAGGGCCTGGCCAGGCTGGATCCTCTCAATATTCTCAGTATCAGCAGGGTCAAAGCCAACAATATGGTTCCTACCGCCAGTCCCAAGGAGGCCCTGGAGCGCAAACACAGAGACCCTACACCTACGAACAGGTAAAGCCTCTCAACTTACAGCAAAGACACACCAACCTGATTTCCAGAGGTGGGACGTCGTCGGGCAGACGGGCGGGGTCGGTGACATGAGTCTTTTTGGTGTGTTCTGTGCGATTGGCTGTCGTTAATGTTAATGCCATTGCCATTCCTTTCAGATGATTCAATCTATGTAATCAGTCATTCAGTTGGACCAATCTCATTGGTGGAGGGATAGTTCTTGACTAGAGTATCAGTGAGTGAGTAGTTTCCATGTGAATACAGCTATGCAAAGGTACTTCACACTATTATTGTCATTCGTTGCTCATATCATATCTGAATGAGTGCCAGTCAGTGTTGCCTATGGACTTCATTCATTCCATGAAGTGAACACTGTTAGCATTGTTAGCATAGTGCGATTTCTCCTTAGTTTTCTCCTGCCACATATTTCTTCTTCCACAAGAAGAAACCCAAGAGCTGACAACACCAGTATCTTCTTATTACTAACCATCCATTCAACAGGTACAACAACAACCCTTCTAGACTACTCTGTTGACAACAATGACTGATGATAGCGAGCTCTGTGTTTTGGTTTAGAGAGATGTTCAATCATTTCCATTTTTTTGTCTTACACAAGTGCAGAATGTACGCTCCAGTCAGTAGTCAAATTTGGTGTGTTCTTCACACTTTTTTGACCCTGTTGGAACCATCAGTTGGGCTACCTTTTCTGCTGACGATTGGCAGTCGGGTTGGTGTGTCTTTGCCTTACAAAATATATTTTTCTGTTGTGTGATGTAACACATTGTTTCTTGCTTCCAGTCCACTCACATACACTTCAAACATAGTTCTATTTCTGAACGGAAAGTAACTTGATTTGTAGAGTGTTGCTCCGTTATTGGAACAAAACGTTGACGTTGAACTTCATAGTGAGCATAACAATTTCTGCAGAAAACACCATTTCTCTGCCAAAAAAATCAGTTTTCACAGATGTGGATAGTCGAGATAGAGAATGTCTTGATTCTGTAAAGTATGTTACGGAACAGTCATGGAAATAAAAATATGATTAAAGAGGTTATTGATATTCTCAACAGCAGAGGGAAGTTCACACACATGATAATTTTATATCATCATAAACCTCATAATCAAACTGAACCATGTAGAAGAAATTATTTGATTTCAGGATCAAACTCCATACTTTTAATTTATGTCTGTGACCAAAGGAGAAAACAACAACAACAGTGCTTCTTGCTATAATCACTTTAGTCACTTTCTTATCTAGTGCGTTATGGTTTTTGTACTGACATTCATTGTGTTTTATGTATTCTTTCTTATGTATATTTTTAGTGTGGATGTTTGGCTGTGATTTCTACATCTGCTGCTGTCTTGGACAGAACACTCTTGAAAAAGAGATTTTTAACCTCAATGAGTGTTTTTCCTTGTTAAATAAAGGTTATCCATCCATCCATTTTCAACCGCTTAGTCCCTTATAAAGGTTATAATAATAATAATAATAATAATAATAATAATAATGATAGTAATAATAATAATAATAATAATAATAATAATAATAATAATAAATTAAAAATACAGGTCAATTGGTGACATTTCAAGCCACTGTGTGGACAGTACTGTCTGAGCAATGATCACATATGATCAGCCAAGTCTACTTAACCACAGGGTAGTGGAATTTTTGGCACTACAGTTTAATGCATGTAATTTTCTCCACACACAATTTACATATTGAAACTTAAAGGTATGCAAATGTGTGCAATAATATTAAGTATGAAATGCAATGTGCTCTCTGTGATCTTTCACATTTCAGGGTCAATATGGAAACTATCAGCAATAAAGCAACTTATTGGTTAATGACGAATGAAACTGAGAAAAGAAGATGGAGATGTTCGAGACTTCACTGTGGATTACATCTGGATGCATCAGACTTATCCTCCTCCAATTAATTATAAATTACAACTAAGAATAAATAATCTAATTTTAAACTTTCCTCATCTGTTTCGCTCACTATGGGGATGTTGCTCATAGACGTGCAGGACTATCGGTCACCCTGCCAAAAGTTAATGTGTTAACTGAGCATATGTTAAAAATATGGTACTGCCTTAAGGAGCAGTAAAAACTATTCAGATGTGAAAGCTTGCCTTTCCCTGTAAAAAAGGGAATTAGCTTTAAAGGAAAAAAGTTATCTGATCTTTATTTAATAGAGTAGGTCTGACTCCTACTTCAACTCCTAGAGACACTATTATATCTCAAATGAAGGGAAATACATTTATGAACGTGAAAACATTGGTCCTCAAACCTGACTTGATCAGGGAGTTTGTTTAGTCAAACTGTGATGTGTCGCTGTGTAGTCTTACATTATGTGTTTTCACTCTACATACTGTATGTCTTACTGAGGTAACAGACACAATGGAAGTATCAAGACTTAAAAGTGTGTATCATACTTCGTGGTATTTACAGTGGCGTTACTCTGTACAAATATACCTTTTTTGTGCAGAGTTAATAGATATTACACTCCTCTGTATGCCATTCAGTAATTATTTTGCATTGAAACGCATTGCCACTTTGTCTGCACTTTATTTTCCAGTGACAGTGTATGTATTGTCTTATATTTTGCATTGTAATGTGACTCAAGTTGTTTTTTTAGAAACGATCTCAAAAAGCCAAAGTAACACAGGAACAGAACAGTAATGTGTCCTGCATCTCTACTCCAACAAGTGCAATACACTCCATGTATGAGGGCGGTCCTCGCAGTATTTTTTTAATTTAATTTACGTATACATTTTGTTGTTTATTTACATACAAACTTGGCATAGTTTAGGATGAGCTTGTCATTTCTTGCAGGTTTCAACTCTCATGCCATTTAAGGATGTTCTTCTGTATTTATATGATTTATTTTAAGTCAATCGTCATAACTTACAACTTCAGGATTGTTTTTCAGTGAAAACTATAGCATCATCTTCTGTATTAGAGGGAGAAAGTAATGTTAGAAATAGGACAAGTGTAGAACAGTAAATTATATGCTTGATAAGGACACTTGTTTTATTTTCAATATTAATTTAATCTATCTATCTATCTATCTATCTATCTATCTATCTATCTATCTATCTAGTTCATTATTTATTTAAAGGTATTGTCATTACAATAGTCTACACAGTCTATTACGGTTTGATCAGTAGAAAGGATTATTTGTGTGTTTATGAGGTTCCACCTTCGCAGTATGTCTTGTAGTAACTCAGCTTACCTCAGAGGGATCAGATAACACAGTAGTTGCAGTCACTCATCAGGGTTAATCAAGAATAGGAGATACCTGGCTGTCAAACAGCTAATAATTATGTACCACTCAAACAGTGACAATCAATGATCACAGGCTTCTCTATACTACAATGAATCTGTATCAGTGTTTCATTATCATGTAAACTGAACATGTTCTGCAAGTCTTTTCAAGTTCTGTATTTTGTGTCATCACTGATGTGAGCGGTATGGTTGTGTGAGTGTGTTTGTATGTTAGACAAAGATACTGTTAGGTGAGAGTAAGAGTGAGATTGTGTGTGCATAATCCAAATATGAATGTTAATTACTTATGTATTGTACGACTGCGTTCGTTGCCTGATCTTTTCAGCTGTCTTTTGTTACTGTTTGTTATATAAAATAAACTGACATTCACCTTTTGTGTGTCTGAACAATGTTTTTTTTGTTTGTTTTCACAGAAGGTTATACATCCTAGTAATTACTACAATTTGGTGTTGGTATTTGGTGATTTTATTGTTACATAGATTTTTTTAAAAATTGAGTGGTTGTTCTGAGTTAAATACAGTAGTTAAATAAATACAGTAGTTAAGTTTAAAAATAAAAATAGCTGCAACCAGCATAAATTATATGTGTAACAAAGTGGGTCTTTACCCTTTTCTCTGAATTTATTGCACTGCAAAATGCTTGTATGATTAAGTTATTTCATTATCTCTTGTTTGTATTGTCTTTGGATTTCGAGAATTTCGAGTTAGATGAAGCTGAAGTGAATAAAAATGATTAAATTATGAAGTATGATTTAGTTAAGTTTTCAGACATTGTTCACATACTTTCTTGTCAATAACTTTCATTATGAAGCAAAAAAAAAATTAAAATGTTGGATGAAACACATCTCATTAATGCAGCTTCTTGAATAAATGTCAAATGAACAAGTGGTGCCAGGCACAACAAACCCCGCCCCATTTTACATCTTATTTTAGCATCAATCCAGCTGATACCATCATGTTTATGCGTATGCTGATGTCAGCATACCGATTGCCTCTATATATGCAAAGTTTGAAGAAGATTGGAACAAAGTTTATGTTTTCATAGATATTTGAAATATTGCCCATTATTAGTAAATGAGAGAAAAAAAGGATTTAAAAAAAATGCATAAACAATTCTAACTTTGACCTACTTTTCCCAAAACACCATGTCATGTAATCCATTCTGGGAACTAGTAATCTATAAAACCAATTTGGTTTGAATTCAACCAATAGTATACTTCTACAGATGTGTGACATTTTGCCCATTATAAATAAATGGGGGAAAAGCTATTTTTAAAAAAAAAAAAGAAGTATAATTTATATATATATATATATATATATATATATATATGTATA
>JAPSES010000236.1:2663515-2683196 GCA_029822895.1 Maxillicosta whitleyi
GTGTAATATTGGTCCTATCAACTTAATTGCTTGCAACTTGAGATATTTAATGTGGAGAAGGGACTTTTTCCTCAACTGTAAGTATGAAATTGGCTAGATCATTTGTCAAAATCATCCTGATGCCTCTGAGACCTCCCAATATTATTATTATTATTGTTGTTGTTGTTGAAGTTATGGATATACCTGGTACTGGGGATGCTAATGCTCCCTCATCTGCTCCAGAGCCTGAGTTGAGGAACACGTCGAGGGCCTCCTGGTCAGAGATGTCCATCAGGTCCATCTGCTCCAGGACGTCCACGTTCACCTCCATAGATGAAATGCTACCCATAGGGGCTGTGTATACAATTGGGATATACAGATGTAAAATTTTTAGTGTCAAGGGGTGCAGGGGTGTCGAACATGCAGCCCATGTACCAAAACCAGCCCACCAAAGGGTTCAATCCAGCCCATGGGATGAATTTGCCAAGTTGAAAAAAAAATTACACTTAAGATATTAACAGTTAAAATGTCAAACTCATTTCAGCTCAGGTGGTACACACAGGCACATTTCTCCATCTCAAGTGAACTGGACACATAAAGTAATAGCATAGTAACCTATAACAACTCTAAAGTTTTCTCTTTATTTGGTTTAATTTGAAAAAGTACAAAAAATATGAATAATCTAAACAACCATGAAAAAGTTTCTATGGAAAAATAAGTGGAATTTTAACAATATGCCTAAAATGGTTTGGCATAGATCCACTATGATCCGTAAGTTGTACCTAATGCATATGTGTACTTGATAAGCTGAGGCATGATATTATATTAAAATTAAATTTTTTCTACTACAACAGACAGAAAATCTAGAGTTCTTCTTTATATTTTGCTTCGCTATTATTTTACTGGTACTGCCCACTTGAGATCAAATTGGGCTGCATGCGGCCCATTGTGACATCCCTGAATTGAGCAAGTAATATTATATGAAACTTCATGTATTCTACTCTTGGAATTAGCTTGAATCTGGTCCTTATTTTAGTCAAAACAAAACAGACAAAACAGCAAGTATTTTTTTTCCCAGGGTGATGTTTTAGTTGCTTCATTTAGCTTGTTTAACCCATAAAGACCCAAACATCCACTGGAAACCAAAATCATTCATATCACTTACTGATATAAAATGTTAAATAACTGTTGATCCATTAATCCTATCAATACATGGAACTAACTGGTGTAAAATTAAGTTCGCCAGCTCTTCGTGGTCATCAGATATGACCCATTTGGACAAATTATCAATAAGTTAGTAAGTAAGTTCCCAGGGACACATGCTATCTTCTACTGCATTGATTCATAAGTAAAAACAATGGAGTTGGATCAGTGACAGTAGATGGAGACACTTGTTTTTATGTTTAGTGAATGATATATTTAACTGAAAAGACACTTTTTTCTCCATTTTCTTTGTTTTTAATATAGTAGCATTCAACTTTAATTTGAGCTTTTATGAACATCAATCATGATCTGTAAATTAAATATGGGAAAATACCTGATTTTCACTTAAGGATGCAAAATACTATGTACATGAAAGTGAACATTGGTATGAAAGAGTAAGTATACACACACCATTTATCAAGTGGGTTCATTTCTTAGCCAAAGAGCTCTATTTTATCACACTTAACAGTACACTTAACACTTATACAGTAAAGGAGAATTTCTGAACCTTCTGTTAGGCTGCATTAAATGAACAAAAAGACAGACAAACGACTGTCTATCACTGTGAGAAATTAAAATTCGGAATGATGAAGTTTGTGAATTCATGCATTGGTTGCATTAAAAAGACTAACTGAACTGTTACAGAGAAATAACTCTGTATTTGTCATTTATCTATAGATAAATACAGAGATATCAGTATGGACCAGCATATGTAAATAACACTATGTTAGTATTAAATACATTTAATAAACCATTGTGATTACATCTGGGTTGTTGTATTAAAAAATATGTCAACATTTTGGCTGATTCAAAAACAGTGTCTATGTGTTACTATGGCAACCAGTCCATGTGTTACCACATTCTCATATCAATAAAACAGAGATTCTACAATATTTTACTCCAAAATTTACATAATACATAATATGTAAAAGGTTTGGTCCTACTTCATACCAGTTTCTGTCAAGAACCGCATGTTTTAAATCTTTGTGTAAAGCTTAAAAAAGGATGTTTGTTTCAAGTCCACGTTACCGAACAGTTATTTGAAAATTTTCACCTAAAACTTCCCAAATTGTGTTCTACATAATGTCAAAGTGCTTATAAATACCTATGCACATATGTATAATATACAAATATGTTACTCTGCTTACATGACAGAGACTGTACAACATAAAATATATCCACATGTTGCTACTTCATTGAACCCATTAATAGAATAAATCGTCATAAATCACTTAAGAAAAGATAGAGAAAAAAAATCATTTGAGAGCTGCCACAAAAGTAGCACTGGGTCTTTATGGGTTAAATGCGATTTAACCACGTAAAAATAGATAATTTCTCACGTTTCCTGCAGTCAATCTGCAGATGAGAGGAGGGCAGGTAGTTATCCACATCATGTTGATAAACGTCTTCAAAGAAGCGCTGTCTGTCCTTCAGTTTCAGCTGCTGGGAAGAGTCATTGTCCAACAGCCTCTGAGAGTTGTCTGTCTCAGCTGAGAAGCAAAGCAAGACGCACACAAACATCAAATAAACTCACGCACGTCCACTCTTTACTGAGAGTTATGTATGAAGCCTTAACGCTGTTTGCCAGCCTCTTTCAAGGCCTGAGTAGATAAAAGCTACTGTTTGTCGGTGTTAGATGTGAGCCCACCATGACTCTGTACCACTGTGTATGACCTCTCTGCTCCTATAGTTCTACCTACGCATCACACTGAGCCGGTCTTCGCCTCCTCCACCACAACAGCATTGAGTGGAAACAGGGGATTATATACAGCACTGCTCAGGACCTCTGTACTCTTTAAGGTCATGTTTCTACGTCTAATGCAAGGTGTATACAGTCACTCATCTGGAAGGTAAAGAAAGGAACGTTTATTTATGTGACACATCAGAGGGCTTTCAGTAAATAGAAGGTGCATCCACGGCAAAATAGGAAGAAAGTGCTTGAATAATAGAAGATCAAAATATAGAACATTGGGGAAAAAAAGTCCCATAGACAAATATTATTTTATTTATTTAATATTATTTTTATTTATTTTAATATATATTTTGTTGGACCACCTTCAGTGTCTGTTATTACACCCATTCGCTGTGCTGCTTCAAAGAGTTTACGCATTTCCACATTTATTTCCATACATAGTTGCTTAATTTTTCATAGTAGAATCAGACATTCTTTTCCGTCACATCCTAAAGATTCTTAGTGGGGTGTTCAAGTGCGGACTCTCACTTGGTGACAGTTTGAGCCCAATAAATCTTAGCATTGTAATCTTGGAAAATACCTGTGCTGTCAGGAAAGAAACATTCAAAATGACCAATTTTGTATATTTTGTATATTCAGGAAGTCTGACTACCTGAATATTTTTCCCCTCAATGGTAGCCAGTAATTTAACCTTTAGCAAACACAGTTAAGTCATTTCCACAGTCACAGACATGATTGTTTAATAAATAAGAAGCTGCTTCCTGCACCAGTTCAGGTTAAATAACTACACTGTAAATATGCATATGATATGATATGATATGATCTATTTTATAAAAGCCAAGTGGCCTCTGTGTATGTGTGTGTGCTAACTGCTGTAGTTTGGTATATTTATGTATTTTTGGTCAAGGAACAGACTTAGTGAAAACGGCAAGTTGATAGGACTAATATTTTGGGAGTTATTAGTAATTTTAGAACACAGTAGCCTTACAATCACAGATCTGTGATGCATGCTGCATGATGAGAAATGAAGTTTAGAACAGGAGCCATGCATTTGTTAGTTTCAGTCCATGCAAGTAGCCCCGGCTGCGGACTGTAGAGTGGGGCGGTGCGCTGTTGTGTATTCATACACCACATTTATCTAGCAGTCACCACCAAAACATTGTAGGTATAAGAATATGATTGTAAGGCTATTGTATTCCAACATTACTAATATCACCCAAGTATGACACCCATGAGAGGCAGACAGGGAGCAAGATCATGATGAACCTGTCGACTTTTTATAGAATACTGTTTTTGGTCAACGAGGAAAAGACTTCTTGCTTGTACATCCAAAGTTGGAAGAGTTGGTTGAAATGTACTTTTAATATTATCCCACAAAATTCTGCCCCAACCTTTTACTGAGGACTGCACTGACAGCTGGCTGCAGTTTGATGCTGGATTCTCATAGCTCTTAAAGCACGAAGCCATTCCCACTTGAATATGAATATGATTCAGAATCACATCCTTTACGTCAACATGTTCTTTGATAGATTTGCAAATTTGTTGCTCAACCCAGCTGTGTGCTGAATGCCTGCAGCTGCTCAGCCTAATGTGCAAGTTAATGTTATTGTGTTCTAATGATGAGCTCTTCTAATGCTGTTGCTCTACATTTACCTAAACTTATGTGGAAACACAACAATGTTTTCATTTGGGTGGAATGTAGATTTATGAAGATAATCCACTGCAGGCCTCTCCTAATATGATAGATATTGAAGCAGCTAGTTTAAGTTCAACTACATAGATAAATCTGATGATCTTGGGGGGGGCAGTTTCAACTGAGACAGACAGAATTCAGGGATTGAAGTATTTTCAGCTATAAATAAGTAGAGACCTCAGAGCGGCGTTCCACAAATAAGTATTTTCCACTTTTTCTAAAGGATCTACTTAGGTTCTAAAACAAAATGTTTCAGGCAGACGCAGAAAGGTAGTGAATAAGAATAGGAATGTTTTTTTTTTGTGTGTGTGTGTTTTTTTTGTTTTTTTTTTAGCATTGCAGCTTGTAAATCTGTAGACACTTACATCAAAAGTATTAATCCAAATCAGATCATATGTCCTCTTTAATATAGTTTAGATTTTTTAGTCATTAATAACTTCATTTTCATCCTTTTATTAGAGCTGATGCTTTACCTTCTTAAACGCTTGATTTTGTACCTTTTGGTGACCACATTTGGAAAGAACGTCTCATACAACCTCAAAAACCGATTTTATGAGGGTTTTCACTGACAATTATCACCTATTACATCTTTTTAATAAGCTAAAAGTGTCTAAAGTGATGGTTATGGAATGGCAAGTTCAGTCATCTCCCTTTATTATCAGCAGGCATTTGTCTCATACCTGTTATGCAATGGCTGAAACGAAAGCATATAACGCCCAACAAACACTCTGATCTTTATCTATGCAGTCAACAACAAGAATAAAATAATACACTCATCAACTATAAAATATATGAAGTATATATATGAAATGAATCATAGTAAAGTAAAATACACTATCATGTGTTGTAATTATATTATAAGCATAATTCTCCCCTTTAACCTCCTTTCTATTATGACTTTACTTTTAGATTGCATTTTCTGACATTTTTTCATGATTTTAGTCTGACCCCTGGTGGTTATGATTAGCCATAGAAGTGCATGTAAAAGAGAATAAACAGCCAGCATTCAGTTCATCAACACACATCACTGTGAGAAATCAGACATATACAGTAGTTGCGGAAAAGGTCATTAGACCAGCCTTGTTTTCTTCAATTTCTTGTTCATTGTTCATTCTTGTTCATATCTGGATCAACTAAAGGTACATTTGTTTGGACAAATAAAATTATATCATCAATAGAGTTTAATTTTAGAGCTGATATCTATCCATTTTCCATGTTTTCTCGATAATAACCAAAATCACTTCAGTTCTTACATCAATATCTATGTCATTGTACTGACAAAAACAGCGCTTTTATACATTCCATGTTTTCTTTTGTGTCGATTTTAGTCACATGATACACACAGGAGTTAGTACTGGATTGCATAATCATTGTTTTTGATGGTTTAAGAGGTTTTTTTTTTTACAACTGTATTATGAAACAAACACCAGCTTACATATCTGCCGAACACAAAAATAATGTGGAATTCTATAGAGCTTTCCCAATAAAACAAAATGTTTTCAAAGTAGCGTTTTGTAATCCTTCAGAATGATGTAGTAACATGTATTTGTATTAAACTGTCCAAACATCTGCTGGCTTATTTACTATATAAACTATTCAGGTATGTCTTTTTTTTGTTGTTTGTTTTACTTTAATTTGGATCACTATTCTAATTCTGATCTCTACATTTTAATATTACGATGCTACAGTTGTCTTTTTTGCCTTTGCGAGGTAAAAAACTCAATCTAATCTCACAGCACAACTGATAAATGTGATATCATTTCATAGAAAAAATTACATAGGTTATAACACACACAGCTGGTGTTTTTTTTTACGCACGGTAATGGTAAACATCTCACAGTTATCCCCCTCCCACAGTCTGGATGTTAGCAGACTTGTATGTGTGAACAGAGAGGATGTGTAAAAGAAAGAACGGTATGTTGTAAAGCTTGGAAATGTGTGAAAATCTAGTGGTAAAGCAATTACAATCCTACGCGGTTTATTGTCATTTGCATGAAAACAAATGTCTGTATGAAGTGAGCATCTGTCCATAGGTTTGCCTCTTGCGTCGACCTCTGCATCTGACCAGCTGTGGTTGTGTAACTGTGCCACATCTTCCTCCTCACACACTGTGTTTTCTCCCACTGGGCTTCACGAGCTGACACACTGACTCATGTCACCAGTGTGTGAATGGTGTCTGTGAATCTGTGTATGCTCACATAGACTGTAAAAATGTGTTTATCCATGAACTGTATAAGCATGTTAGTTCTTGTGCATACTCTAACCCGTGATCTATGTAATGCAGAACAATTTAGCGTAACTAATATATTTACACGATTACATAAGACATTAACTGCGTTCACCTTACACGTCTTCATGCAGTCCGTGTAGCAGCGTTTCCTGTTTTACTCTATTAGAAAACAAACATGGCAGCCTGTCTTTGTCTACCATCCTCTGTTATCAGATAGCACAGTAGTGTCAGGGGAGCAGCCGGTCATTCTTCTATTGCTGCCAAGGGATCACTGACACGCAATACTCTGCTCTTGTTTTGGCTATTTCGACTTGTGAGATTTTTGGATTTGTGTTTTTGTTTTGTGTGTTTGTCACTTGATAAAAAATGTGGGCTCTTGTTGCAGAAAGCACCACAATCAAAACTTATCAACAGCTGATACGAGTTTCATTATGTAATTGATTATTCTTTTTGTTTTTGTTGAGAATAGAATAGAATAGAATAGGATAGGATAGGATAGGATAGAATAGAACAGAATAGAATAGACAAAACACAATAGAATAGAATATAGCAGACAAAAACACAACATAATAGAATAGAATAGAATAGACCAAAACACAACAGAATAGAATAGAATAGAATAGACAAAACGCAATAGAATAGAATACAATAGAATATAGCAGACAAGAACAGAATAGAACAGAATAGACCAAAACACAATAGAATAGAATAGAATAGAATAGAATAGAATATAGCAGACAAAAACACAACAGAATAGAGCAGACCAAAACACAATAGAGTAGAATAGAATATAGCAGACAAAAACTCAACAGAATAGAATAGAGTAGAATAGAAAATGTATTCTCCCAAGCAAAAACAGAATTTGTCTTTTATAATAACTTGATGGGACAAAACACGATTAAAATCCACATTCAGGCATATAAAAACCTTCTAAAAACACTTTCAGAAACACACCACAACAGATAAAAACAAATAAAACTACATTGCAGAATATTTTGTATTATTTAAAACAGTCAATGAAGAAGGGATTAAAGATTCCTTAAAAATGTTTTTTTCCGAGCCAGTGGGGGTTCTATAACATCTGCCTGATGGTAACAGCATAATGGAGTGGTGCAGGGGGTGGGGGGTGGGGTCCACAGTGGGTGGCTTTCTTCATCACTGTGCGCCTGTACATTTCACACAGAGAAGGTTGGGTTGTTTCAGTTATTATACCGGCCTGGTGAGGTAAAATGGTAACATGTCTTTGCTGCATGTTGTCCATGTTTGCTCTTCTCACTTTTGCATAAAATTCCAATCATATTTTTTACCTCTTCTCATGAAATGATTGCAACAATGTGAATTATTCTTGTTCAGATGAAGTATAACTGGGACCTAGCATCATTGCCCCAGCTCAAAGGTCATTACTGATGTGTAGGCAGGAAGCAGAGGTGGAAGTGGCAGAGCTCAAGATGTTGAGGTTTTCTTTGGGAGTGACGAGAATGGACAGGATTTGGAATAAACACATCAAAGGGACAGTTTAGGTTGGACATTTGGGGACAAAGTGAGAGAGGCCTGATTAACCTATAGAGACCCAAACCTCCGACATTAAACAATATCTGCTGATCTAAAATGTTTAATATATAGTGGATTTCAAATGCCTTTTTCTCTTTTTTTTTAACCTTTCTTAAGTTATTTATTTATCTGTATTTTGAAGTGTAAATCAAGTATCACTACAGAGCCTCTAAACGTCCAAATGGGTCATATGTGACGACCATGAAAAGATGGAAAAATGCAATTTATACCAATTATTTACATGTATTGAATTGAATTAGTGAATCAACAGGTATTAAACAGTTTAGATCAACTCAGATTTCCTTTGTTTCATGTCGGAATTTTTTTTTTTTTTTTTCCTGTTTTGTAGATCAATTGACAATTTTGATCACTAGTGGATGTTTGAGTCTGTATGAGTTGATCTTTACAGGGTTGGGTCAAATTCCCCAGATATACAGTGTATTTACTGAAACCATCCCAGTGTTTATTAACTGTGTCACTCGTTTGGCTCAGTTTCCCTAGAGTCGTCTCATATGAAGCTGTTTCTGTCATTTGAATGTTCCACATATTCAATGTGGGAGTGTGAGATTCCTTCCAACACTTCAAAAGCATTCTGGCACAGGTCATCACGCTGGTTTTAATAATTCTTAATAAATGTATCTAAATGTGGCACTTCTGTTCTGCCCCCCAGTAGACACAGTCTTAGAGACCTGTGTAGTTCAGATTTCGACCATCTACTCATATAGTTGAGGACATTTCTCCATAGGGGGGAGGCCATGGAACAATCCCACAGAGCATGAATATATGTGCCATGTTCTTTATTACATTTCCAACGTGAATCATTTTCTATTAAGTCTTGTTGGAGTGTAATAATATTTTTTTTCCCGTTTTTTATATAATAACCTTTGAATTAACTAAAATATGGGAAATTCAAGATAGAGAAACACATGATTTACAGTAAAAAATGCAAAATATAAAGAATTCTATCATAATAAATTATTTTTAAAAAAGGTTAAATAGAGAGAAAATTTCATGTGGGAACTGCCACAAAAGTTGGGTTGGACATGTTCAGTGGAGGGCTAGTGAATACATTGGTAGAAAGATGATGAAGATGGAGGCAAAGAGGAGATTTGTAGATGTGGTGAAGGAGGATATGCAGGTAGAAGGTGCAAGAGACAGGGTCAGACAGAAGCAGATGATTTGCGGTTGTGACCCCTAAAGGGAGCAGCTGAAAGTAATAGTAGTAGTAATAGTAATAGATGCTGGTTCAGGCGGCGTATCTCATTTCCGCCTTCCTCTGTCCATGAGTTTTCTCCCCTCTTTCTCCATGTACAGTGGAAAACCTGTGCCAAATTCAGCACTTAGGTGTTAAAGCAGTGACAGTGACGACAATGAAACCCCACAGCTTACGTAAACTTCAGATTTGTCCACTGGCTTAATGGGTCTCTCTCTCTCTCAGTCTCATTCTCTAAAAAATCAAATTTTACTCCTGAAGATGCGATCGCCAGTGGACACGGCCTGCCCACGCATGAACTCAGCTGCACGGCTCCATCTGTCTGCTGATACGTGGGAGGAAAACATGTATGTAAAAGCCTGATTCATTTTGATAACCCCTTGAGTTTTCTTCCATCTTACTGTGGAAGACGTGTGGGAGGTCTCCATGCAAATTTAGCTGAAGTTACATTTCTACATTTCCTTGTGCGAGACTCAAATGGTGCTCACAGGGGGAATCCCCCACTCTTGACAAGGGTTATTAACCACCTTATGTGTCTGTTTGGTTCATCAACTCAAGTATTTTTCCATTTCAGCCTGGAGAGAAAGGTTTGCTCTTTATGTTAATAATAATTTCATCTCCCTAGAGGCACCGTGGGGAGAAGACAAGTTAGAAAAAGAGCAATCATTACATAACAACCAGCATTAAGTATGAATACTGACTGCCAGGAAATGGATGACTTTAATGTTGAAGGCAACTATGCACGGGTCAGTAATCTTCAGTCACAGAGGTCAATGTCATTCACTGTGTCTTATGTGAGTCGTGGTGACAACGCACTCAATGCTTCCTATGTGGAGTCTGTACACTTACTGTATGTAGGCAACAAAATGCAGGTCACACGGAAAAGATTTGTGAAGGTGGGTTAAGAAACAGAGGGTAGCTGTGATGGGCGACTTGCTTTGCCAGGGTGCATTAGCCTCGGGATACTTTAAGGAATGGCTTGTAATACAGGACATGCTTAAGAGAAGAGAGATGAGAGCAGCTCGGCTTCAAAGCTGCTGGTTCAACACTGATGAGCTATATGTCTACGAGTGCTGACAGTGCACAGAAACACATCACGTCTCTGTTACAACCACTGCTGTATGGTAAAGCAAGATTATTTGTCAAGGAAAGCCAGAATTAATAATTCAGTATGATTGCATCGTACATCTCAGATTCATTTTCCTGATAGTAAACTGTGTTGCAGGTTTGGACCTTCAACAACCCTATATCATATTGTGGTGTGCTTGCTGCGTTGCATTGTAGGTATTGGATATTATGGTCTATTAGAGTCTTCATTATGTGCAGGGGTTCAGCAGGGTTGTTGTGTGTGTATGAATGTAGGTTAATGAGTGTATATGATGATGTTTATCTGCCTTTTTACATTTTTTTTTTTCTTAATGCACATTATGGCTGCATGATACTTGAAAAAAACTGATGAGGTTTTTCTTTTTCTAATCCTTTCGATATATTTTGCGATATGAAAAAAAATACTCAGGAGGATATAATAGCTGTGTGGTGTCAATGCAAATGGTCAAACAAATTAGGTGTGTTTCCTCTCATTGTGGCATCAGGTTCAAAGCACTGTGGAAACAGAACACATGTGTCTATATCATCCTTTTTCTTCATTTCTCTTGTTCGTCATTTTTCATTGTTGTTTCCAGTAACTCGCTCCATGTGCAGGGGCATGGTCCGCTTCAAAAAACTGATTAATGATGATTGGTGGATCAGTGTGCATTTTTGTGTTAGGTCCAGTTAAAACTAGAAAAGCACTCAGAGAACGCAAACTTCCGCCAAGCAGCACAGTTCCCCCACATATTGTGACGGACACCCCGCAATATTACTCCCACATTTAAAAAAAAAAAATCTATTTTATTAGATTCTTGACCCTGGAAACATACCCAAAGAAATTGGAATTACATGCTGCTAAAAAAGAAATTAACAAATCCACATTTCTGTAATGGTGGTTTTCTTCCGGATCTAGCTCCATAACTATTGAAGATAGAAAACATGTGCATATCCGTCTCTGAAGCTTGGAGCACTTGGACAGGAAATGAAGCCAGCACTAGGGATTGGCTAGCTATATTAACTAGCATACTAAATTAAAATACGGTAGACACTTGTACGGCAGAAAAGATGCCAACGAAAACAAAAACCTGTATTTCAGAGGGCTACTGCCAAGAAAAAGGCTGCTATATTAGTAATGCTGTAGCAGGTTTTTACTGGGCTAATATTGGGTGGGGACGCATATATTTCCTGAAACAGCTCTGTGTTTACGGTGGACTTTTTTTTGAAAAAGGCAAAGATCAGATAAGAAAAGCTGCTCAGCACAAGGAATTGTTGTAGCTAGATGTAAGCAAACCATTCAGCTGTTCTTACTAGTCCAAGATTACTTAGAACACGTATGAAAATAACAAGTGGAAAATCCAACTTCTAATCTAATATACTGAAATATAAATATAACTTGAAACAATAATCATATTCGTTGTTTAGGTTCATTATGATGTTGTATGTATGATGTCAGGTGTTTTTTTACCTCTAAATGAGTCATGAGAAAAAGTTAGCAAAAGGTTTGCGAACCGATGCTACGTAGTGCGTGTGAACCCTTGGGAACAAGCATTGCATGTTCTGGTACTCTGGAAGTGTAGCTTTGGAGAGAAGTCTGAAGAAAGGCATTTGGACTTGTGAATTGTGTATAAAATGCAGCTTGCTGGAACTGTTTTTCCAGGATCTCCTACCCCACCTTTAACACTTTGTAATGTTGCTATTTCTTTCCACAATTCCCAATGATGTTCAGAGACTGAAAATAACAAGTGATCAAGTGTTTCAGGTGAAATTTGCTCAGATTCCTCCTGTAAACAAGTTTTGAGTTGTGCAGGAGAACAGTGTCTTTTGCCTTTTGTGTTTCAGGATACCCTATATATTCTTTATTAGTGGGTCTGTATGATGCCAGTGCAGTAACAGCATCCTCTTCATCAGCCAGTGTGCAGAATGTGGTTTGGCATTGTCTTGTTGAAATATGCATAGGTGTCCTTGGAAAAGTTGTCATATTGAAGGCAGCAGGTGTTGCTCTAAAGTGTTAAAGTGCACTGCTTTTAAGCTTCACTGATGCATCAGTGATGTGCAAATGACCTTTTCCAAGGATACTGACACCACCCCAGAGCACCTCAGACCCTGTACTTTCCAAAAACACTTGGAATACTGATTATTCTAAGCATAATCCACATTTCTGCTGGGTGATCGCTCATTCCAGATGCCACTGATCCGAAAAAAGTCAACAACACTTCTGAATACAACGCAAGTCTTCCTTTTGCTACACTACAGACTGAACTAGCATTTGTGGATGAAACTAATAAATCTTAATTTTTCTCTTTTGTAAATACATTGCATTCATATACTGTTTGATTCTTTGTTTATTTTGTTTTGAGCAAAAAGAAAGAACTGACACAATTCATGAATACAGAGCCAATGGCAGATCAGATACACAAAGCATTTTGTAAATTTAAGAAAAAAATATATAAAACAAAAACACTTGTCAAGTACATCAGCAATAACAGCATAAATTCAATAAGCACTGCTCAAAAAGGAGAGGGAAGAAGAAAACATATAAGTTATTACATATTAGTTAGTACATATTATAATATTTTATAAGTAAAATTCTCTTCTATAAAATGCCTTCCCATCTTTCTTTAAGAGAGTTTTTTTTTTTTTTTTTTTTACTTAATCCCTACAATATAAAACAGGTCATAAAAAGAAGGGTGTCTTAACATTTTCAGGTGCAGTTGTAGCTTGGAGTTTCATGTCCTTTGACTTTCAGAGTGATAATGCACAGATAACAGAAGGACATAGAAGGACAATCCTACCACTGCAACAAAAATATTCCCCCTACTTCCAGCAGGCCAGACTACCCATGAGGCATAGAGGGTTGTCATGCACAGGCTGGTCTTTTTCCAATTTGAGAAGAGGAGGAATCATCACTGCTCAGAGGGTATATTCTAACTTATCGTAACTTTTGTGGAAGGACAGGTTGTCAGTTAACAGTCAAAGGAGCCATTTGTAAAAAAAAAAAAAAAAAAATTTAAAAAAATTACCTATAGAAGAAAAGGAGATGCACTGTATTGCAGGAATGTGAACTGAATTTATTCACAGCCATGGGCCAATGTGTCACTGTGGACGTACATGTCAGTAGAGGGAGTAATGAATCACTCTGCCAGTCTCCAACTTTACTGAAAACTAAAGCCGAGATCAAATTGAAGATAAGAACTCTCAACAAACAACTTCAAATAAAAAAAAAGTGACTAGATCCTAAAAAAGAAGAATATCTGTTGTTTTCACCGCAGCTCTGAAGTTAAAGACTGAAGTCTGACCCTCAAATCACAACAAGTCTGATTATCAAGCTTTTGAAGGTTTTTAACAGTTAGTCATTATGTCTGCTAAGGTTGTCATTTGATGGTACGTGGTTCAGACTAAACTCTAGCGGACCTTTGCAAAACTTTACCAATACTTACTACATGACAAAAAACAGAAGTGTGTAATATCATGTTTTACATTAAATCACAAATGTGATGATTTGTTTATTTATTATTGTGAGAAGATATGAGAAGTCATTCCATAAACATTGCGGCAAACATAAATATTACGTTGATTTACAGATATATTCATTATTATTATTATTATTATTATATATTACCTCTCTTTCCGGTACTGAATTAAAATATGACTGTTTTCTGGTGTGTCCACACATACTGTGCCATGTTTGTTTTTAAACTCTTTTCCTTCACATCTGTTAACATCTGTTTTGTTTTTTTTTTGTTGTTGTTGTTGTTTTTTGTTTTTCATTGCAGTTTTGCGTGATATACCAATTTACATAACTACACCCTAAACACCATCTCTTGCCAGCATAAAAAAAAATTTCCTCAATAAAAAAGAGTTTTGGCAAAATTATCATTTTTCCATTAGGTATATTTTTATGCACAAGTTATATTTGTGTAATCTGAGGGTCAATGGAAAAGTGACTAGTGACAGCTCTGACCTTTTAAGTGCATCAGCTAACATAACAAAAGCCATGAAAAACAGAGGTGAATTTACTGGAACGGTTTTCTGTCTGAGCTATAATGTAAACTATCAGCTGATGTAAAACATCAAAATCACGCAACAGCTGCATTATTTTGACTGATTGAGTTATTGTTTAACTAAAAAAAAATTGTAAGCAGTAACTTTCCCACTCAGTCCAGTGAGTGATACACATTATGGAAATATGGCTCCTCACTTTTTTGTTTTTCATTTGTTTTTTTAAAGCCATGTTCTGGAAGATGACTGCTCCCTGCTGTCGATCTGTCAATACCACATATAACCCCAGCAATGTAATGATTAATAGACTCAAATTTGAGAGTTGTTTTCCTCCACTGGAGTAATGGACGGAGTTGGTGTTGAATGTTTTGTCTAGACAGAATAATCAATTGTAGTGACAGCCTATAAATATGACTAATAGTATAATATGTAACAGGAGCTAATATGGGTATTAAATTAGCTAAGGATTACACAAATTGCCCTAATGAGTTTCTAAATCAATAAGGACCTAGTCTTTTGTGGACTGGAGCTCATGGGTTAAACCTTTAACTCTTCATAAAGTAATCCTGTTTGAGTATCTGCATCGTGTGACTGACAGTGTTGAGATGTATTTTAATAAGTGCGTAACATCAGTCTAATCTGCTCTGCACAAACTGCAAAGCGTTGGTCTTCATTCAATTCATTATCCATATCACACCCTGCCATCATGTTGTTGTTTTTGCTCGAATGGAGAGACTCTCTATTCGTTTAAACCATAAAGACCCAAACACCCACCACTGACCAAAATCATCTACTGATCTAAACTGTGTAATACCTGTTGATCCACTAATCCTATCAATATATGAAAATGATTGGTGTAAAATGCAGTTTTTCATCTTTTCATGGTCATCAGATATGACCCATTTGGACATTCAGAGGCTCTGAGGTGAAAGTGGAAAACACCGTCATCTTCTACAACATTGGCTCACCAGTAAAACCAATAGAGTTGGATCATTGACAGTGGATGTAGTGGATGAAACTTGTTTTATGATCAATGATATATTTTACTGAAAAAGTCACTTTTTGTTTGGTTTTCTCTCTCTGATACAATAACAATCAACTTCAATATGAGCTTTGATCAGGACATTAAATATCAGATAATACCTGACTTTCACTGTATAATAAATGGTGTTAAATCATTGAGGAAATGTTAAATATAGTAGCACTGGGTCTTTATGGATTAATGCCGTTTTGCACAAACAATACAGTGTTTGCATCATAGTTTAAAACAAAGTTAAAATTAGTGCTGCTAACTGAGATGCAAATCACATGTGATTTCTAATAGGGGTTTGTTCAAAATATCGATACGGGGATATATCGTTGCAGGCCTCTTCATGATACACATATAGATATCATATCGAGGCGTGAGTATCAATATTTCATATACAACAAACAATTAGTTTAGCAAGTTTCTGAAATGGCATCTGACTTTCCATGTTTTAAGTTTATCAAAAGCGATCTTTATTTCTGCACTACAACCTTGTTAAGGTCATGTTTTAAGTTTACATTTTTCAATGGCACCTTAATTTCTGTACTACAGCCAAGTTCTTAATGCAATGTTTTACATGCACTACAGTGGAATTGTTGCTCTACAGCAAAATTAAAAAAAATAAAATAAAAATCAAAATGTGTGTATACATGTGTCAATTTTCATAAAATGTTAAAAAAAAAACTGAAAAAAAAAAAATATATATATATATATCGGGATGCATATCGCGCTGAATACCATGTACTGGGATACATATCGCGACCCCTGTATCAGGATATGTATCGTATTGCGAGGTTGTTGGCAATACTCACCCCTAATTTCCAACAGGATATATGCTCCTTTCACAGAAAGATAAACTAATTGTTCAACTCTAATTACCTAAGGCTTTCCATTCAGCCTGACATAGCATTACATAACAGCAGCACAATCCTTCATCAGCAGACCCTACAACACTGACCTCTGATAAGGCATGGAAAGAAAGAAGGAAGAAAGAGAGAGAAAGAAAGAAAGAAAGAAAGAAAATGTCATGTTATGCAACCTGAGCCAACTGTGCATTATATCTTGTGTATATAAAGTAACTGTAGTGTCAGTGATTTGAGGCAAAGGCTTTATACAGTTTGCTTGCGTCAGCTAAGCCTCACAGAAAAACACAGAGTAGAGTGACACTGTGCATTTTTGGGGCTTTTCTAATGTGTCAAGGCATGCGCCGAGAAGCTAACATTACAACTCCTTTTTCACAACAATCTCAATGCTTGGACATATTTTGATTTGCATTTTTGTTGAGAAGATATGCACCTCTTTGTGTTCATGAGCGTAATGCAGCACATAGAGTAGAAGAATGTATGATTCAGCAGGGAGGATGTGAGGGCAGAGATGGACGCAAAGCCAAATCACATGATTATTTCATTCATTTGATTATTCTTACAGGGTCTGATCCTTCTGTCTCTTCCACTCCAGGAATCTTTATTACCTACTTGTTGTATATGTTCTTATGTGATAAATGACTCTCCTGTCTTACACTATAAATTCCACCTCAGCCTATAAGGTGTGTTTATTTCTCCTCTGTCTGCTTTTTGGAAGGTTTATCAGTACCGTTTCTGTAATGAAAACTACAACTGAAAGCATGCGTCAGTTGCTCCTCACCCCCTGTGTCATATTAATGGTGCAGTCATACATCAACAGTCCTGGGAACTGCACTTGAAGCAGGGAACAAATGTCCCTATTGAACCAAAGAGTCACATGGTGGACTGTTCAATCCCCTTGTGGCAAGTGGAATGAAATCCCATGATCATCTTTCTGTTCTCAGAGAACAGAGAGGCTGGGTGTTTATGCTTGAAAGAGGAAAAAGAGCTAGTAAGGCAGTTGCATTGCATGGCCAGTCACATTTGACAGTCCATCTATCTTGTACTCCGCCCCTCCTCTCCTACAGCTCCTAATTCCCCCCAGGGACCAACGATGGTGTCACCCTCTCAGCAGTATACAGCCACATCATTTTTAAGTATTAGTGCTATTATTTACAGAGCCGATCAGCCGCTCTCCTCCTCTGGCCTCGCAGCCACAGCAGTCCATCAAGCATAAATCATTTATGAGTAAGATCACTGCACCATAATAGTCACCTCCCCCGCTGTGGTTCCCTACTCTCTGACCGCACACACACATATCCATAAACACAGAACTGTATATAGAATAAAGTACCAGTCAGTTGTGACGCCTCAGTACTGTTAGCACCAAAGCAATCATCATAGAAAAGGCTGTTTGAGGTATTAAAACTGATCAACCTATCTGTCAGTCTTTCATGACTTGATTCTCATCTTCAGGCCCCTTCAAGCCCAAAGCTGTGATCATATCTTCAAATCTTGTGTGTCCACCCCCTCCATAAGCATCTGATCAGATTTTGTATTCCCAGGCCATTCCCGAAGCCATTAAGGCTCTTCACTCAGGGCTAAATGCATAGATGACCTCAAACCTCACTCTCTATTCAGGTCAGTGAAAACAGAGCTGTTAACATTACGTAGTGCAAGTCCACCGCACGCAGACCTGCTCCTCAAAGCAGCACGTATAGAGCTGAGAAGAATGTCCTCACGAAACGCTTAATTTCAAAAAATAGAACATGTGTCGTCATTGGGAGGAAAAGGCAGTACTTTCTACGAGCACGTAGCAGTTAACATGTCTTCTGCGTTTCTATGTAAAGACCTTTCTTTCGCTTAGTCAGACTCCTAAGAAGTAGTGCTTATCCCTTCAGTGTGATTAAACCGTGTCTACATCCACTGTGTTGTACCAGCACCAAGGCTGTCAGGCTAATTCAGTAAAAAAAAAAAAAAAAAAGCAGATGGCCTGTGGCTGCCATTACTTTGGATCATAAAATATATCCAGTAGTTGCTAATGAGGATGGTTCAACACAGGATAAAACCTAGAAGGTCAGACTGAATGCGTGGGCTTTATTTTATTTTATTTTTTCAGTAATACTTTAATGAGTCCTTGGGGGCAGTGGTTCACAGAAATGTAGTCAGGACAAAATTATGTAACTGCTATGGATTACATACTCTGTACACTTCATATAAAATAATGTTAAACAAAGTGATAAGCGAGTCAGATCAAAACGATATACCATTGAGTTAGTGTTCTTTTATTTAGGCCTAAATATGTGATTCATCCATTCATGGTTCAGTCAGTTTATATGTGAAGAAACTATCAGTTTTTTTTTGTTTGTTTTTTTTGAGGGGGGGGGGGCAATTAAGATGGATTGAAGAGGCTTTATGTAAGAAAAACAGATTCTCTTAACTCCAGTAAAAGCATGGATTGATCATTTCAGTTCATAAATAATACAGTAAAATTGACCATACATGAAAAAGTTCAACACACAGAAGTGCAGGTCACAGTTTGTGTGCAGTTACTGCCGTCGCTCCAGCTACACATTTCTGTTTATTCATGCACTGCTTGGTTACTCACATGCCAGACGTTTGTTGTGGTTGGATGACCCAGTAGACGACATGATCCTGCTGATGTGGGTCTGCTTCAGGAGAGTGTTTGCCTTTGGATTTGGATCTGATTCGTCCTCTCCTGTCGAGGCTCCAGGACAGGATGCTGGTAGTTGTAGAGACTGGTCATCTCATTTAGTCAATGCATTTCTTGACTTTTAGCATCAGGATCATTACAGATACATACAGTAGTATATTCAGATCTCCTCTATACCTCCTGCTTCTTTTTTCCCCTCTTCTTCTTCTGTTTTGCGGTCTCCCTGCTCCCCCCTTTTTCTGCACCTTTTTGCTGTTCTTTCTAGGTTTTCTTCACACTGCTTCACACTCTCATCTCGGCTGCCTCTCGTTTTACAAACACACGCTCTTTTGCTCTCTGTCAGACAGGCTCAGCAGGGTTGTAGGGGGCTGTGCAGCTTAGGGACGGGATGGGGGAGTGATAGTGGGCTACGCACTGTGGCCTGTACCAACTGGTTATCACAAGGGGGTCAACAGGATCAGCAGGAATACAGCCTTTTAACATGTTGT
>JAPSES010000236.1:2683296-2715566 GCA_029822895.1 Maxillicosta whitleyi
TTATTTATACATTATTATGCAATTATTTTATATGCCATCCTATATTAATATATTTACTCTTTGCTTTATTAAATAGGATGAGATCTTTATTAGTGAATTGGATCTAGGATAAAAAGCTAACATGCAGAATAAATCATCACAGTTTACAGTAAACATACCTTTGTCTTCCATTATAATAAGTGAATTTGCCATTTAGATGATATAAATTGCTGGATGATACAAAAGGCTGTCTCAAGGTTTGTCTGGTAGAAAAGGAGAAGACCTTCTTTCTTTGACATTTTAATTTCTATAGAACACACAGAGTAAAAATCTACAGCTCATTATAAAACTTTTTTTTGTTTTGGTTTTTGCAATTTCACATCATAAAAGTTGAAAAATATAGAATATATATAACTATAATTAGAAGTTAGTCTACTTCTTAGACATGTATTGCATGTATTGTTTGCAAATAAGAGTAAAGAGTAAAATACAGAAAGTACAGAAAGAAAAACGTCTTTCAATTAATTTATTGATTTTATGGATGTAGCTGTATTACCATGATGATGAAATATATTATAATATAAGTACTGCAATATCCATATCCTCTATCCTTCCTTTTTTTTAAATTTTTGCATTAAACAATTGTCTTGGGTGAAAACAGCATGACACAAGAATTTTTCAGATACAACTTACTTGTTTTTTTTTTGTTTTTTTTAATGAAATATCCTTTGCAATATAATCTTTAAAAAAATTGAAAAATAAATAAAGCTGTTAAACTCTTTTTCCATACAGACATCAATGAATTGCTGGATTTCAGAAGATTACAGCATGAGTTTGTGTTTTTATCATTATTAATTCAACTTTTTCAACTTGTAATTGTTTGAAAATATTTTTAACTTGTGATCATTTAGTCAGTTTTGATTTTTCTGTTGCACTTTTGTGTGAAATCAATTTGATTTCATGGGTGACAAATTAGAGGAAAATCCTATTGGGAGTGACTCTGAAGGCAACAATGAGTACGACAATGAAATGAACTGAATTTGAACTCTCTGGAGTCATGAGTTCTAAACCAAAAACCTTCTCCACCTCCTTCATCAAAACCCCAAATAAGGGAATGTTTTAGTGGGAAGAATTGTGCTTAATCCTCCAGTAGCATTTTCAGATTTTTAGAATCTAATCTACTAAAGTCATTTGAGGCTTCTTGCCTGAACACATGAATAAGACACTTTTACTTGCACTGCCTTGGATTTGTGTGTATATACTTCTAATTATTTGGAATAGACAGACCAGATTCTCATTTAAGAGTCTGGTCTTGACTAGCTGTACATGTAAAGTGTCATGATTAAACTTTTGTTATGATTTGGCGCTAAATAAATTAAATGTGATTTGATTTGGCCTCTACAGACCATTCGTGCTTCGTATCAATACGCCTATAGCAGATGTGAAGACGTGAAGGTTAATTAAAAGGTGAGCTATACTGTGTATTCTGTGCATGTTACATTTTTCACTATATGTTTGACTCCTTTAGAAAGTATGACATTAATAATGTATGAATACCAGCTGAAGGTAGCACTGTCCACCACATTGCCCATGATTACAGCATAGTTTCATTTGCAGATATTTAATCATCTCTTCTGATTTCTTTTTTTTTTTCTTTTTTTTTTTTTACCTGTATTAAATAAACTTAATGCAACATGGGAACATACACCCACACATGCTACTAAACAACCATAATTATGCATGGACAGACCATACTTTCATGCCAACGCTCAACAAAAAATAGACGTACCCCCATAAATGCACACACTGGTGCAAATGTGTACTGTAAATGTCACACACAGGGGTTAATAGGCACTTAGCATCATGAATTCTTGCAGGTCCTGACTCCCTCTTCCCTAATAAGGGGCTTCTAACGGGCAATTACCTCACACTTCAGCTGGGGGAGAATGCTCCGGTCCAACCACAAATGCCTTAGGAAAGTCACCATAAGCTGCATAAGGAGATGGATAAGTAGATTATCACACATGGCCTGTACTTTCATGCTTCAGTAATTTAACAAATCCAGGATGCATAATATATTCTATACATACACCACATATTCATCAATTAGCTCCAAGTGATGGAGTGTTTAGGTGTTGGATTTGCATCAAATACACTGTTGCCCATAATGTTGGATTCATTTTGTTTTCAGACACATTTGTCTTTTATTCATATTTATACACATCAGTAGAAGGATAAATGGTAAAGTTACAGTTATCTATCAAGAATAAATTACACTATCACAATTATTTCACAAAAGGTCAAACTATTTTAGTCCAACTTTAAGGGTAATATTGGATTAACTATTTTTTTCCCCTAATCAAATAGATAATTTCTATATTTCCTTATATCATTTATTGTGTTTAAAGTCCATCTAAAGAATCAAAGATGTCATTGATTTTCTCTGTGATGCATATGTCCTCACTGCACCAATCTGTCAACTTCTCTTCTTATTGGTGAGTGAATGTTGTCATCTGCTGGTGAAAGTGATGTATTACATTTTAGTACTTGTCACACACACACACTGTATAAAGACAAGATTGTTTTAAACCTTCCACCACTTACGTACACCAAAAAAAAAAACAATAATTGTTCCTCAAAATGTGTATCACAAGAATCATCACAACTTGCCATCTGTCATTAGTATCGTTTAATTAATGTTTTTAGATCTTTTTAGATCTCTAGGTTTCTTGAGAGTAGTGTGACTAGTGTTTTTCAGTGTTTTTTTTTTTTTTTTTTTTTTTTGAGAAAATTAAAAAAAAAATATCCATCATATTTCATTTGTTTCATTCTTCAGATACACCCAGGTTGAATTCATTCAGGTGAGCAGAAGGGGATTTCCAATGACTGTTAAAAGTGTTAATGTGTGTGAGCACGTGTGTGAGGATTGGTGTGTAGGCATACGTGTGTGTGTGTTGTGCCTGTTGCTTTTTCAGCTTTTTCAATGCTGGCTTCCTTTTTAAAACTGTGTTGTCTCAATTTTCTGCAGCATAGTCTCTGATGTGGCTTGTGAGTCATGCTGTGGTAAATATACACATTCACACACACATACACACACACACACACACACACACACACACACATACAAAGGCATGGCCGTAGTCACAATCAAATGAAGTCACACTAATGAAACACCACTATTCATGGTGGCTGTAGTTACTGTTCCCTGTGTCTTAAAGTTACACTTTGGTTGCGCTCCACTCTGTAAGCCTGTTGACATAAGCTGCTGAACAGCTAAGCCTCAGCAACAGACAAAAAAAGTTCTCATCTTCACTTCACATCTTCACAGCGCACCAGACAGTAAAGTCAAAGCCCTCAAACTTTATTAAAAATATCACATTGTGGTGTGTGGGGGATATTCTGGGGGTCACCATGGCAACAGACATCCAAGTGCCACATTCACAAACGTGCACACACCTGCCTTCCAACTTGTCTCCCTCTTATAGACTGTATCTATGCGCTGTTTGGTAAATGTGGCAGGACAGAGGGGAAACGAGGCGACGCTTTCATTCTCAGAGAGAAGAGCACACATCTCTATCAAGGTGTTAATTAGCCATTGCGAGACTAGAAAGTTGTTAGGATTGTGTTTGCTTCAGCTGTGAGATGCTCAACCTTTTGTGTGAAACAGAGCTTGTCTAACCAGACTTTATAAAGAGTACAGCACAGTGAGTGACAGTTTCTTTCAGAGATGAAATACTTTTAAATGCTCTATTCAATTTTGTCCTTTCCTCCAGGATATCTGAGTTACAGTATAACTACCTTATTATTTCATTAAACCTTTCTTTTTTATCTTAATAAGGAGTACAACATGTTTGACATCAGCTACCCTGGGGGGGCATTTGTCTGTCTGTCTGTCTGTCTGTCACTGTTGACGTGTATTTAATAATCTACAGATACCTCATTAAGACCGGAGTCGCAGTTTTACTGTGTTGTGCTTCACTGCGGACAAGCTGTGAAAGTTTGCACTTGGAAGGATTAGTTTTGGGTTAACCTGATGGTTTGTGATGTCAGCTTTGCAAGTGTGTGCAGTGTTTTTCAGTGTCTAAATGAGATCTTGTGACTCATGTAGAGAGAACAGCCTGCTTACACTGGGTGACTGACAGTATCGGTCTGACTTATCATGCTGTGCTTTGCCACTGATATACAACAGCGAACTTAGTATATTACTGTGGATATTAGTCAGTATCATATAAAAAAAAGGAACCTCGGTGTGTAATGGTTTTAGTGACCCGTAAATATAAAGGGCAGATATACAGTGTGTTTCCTGTCCTGAAAATGTCAACCCATGTGTTTGGGATGATCTATTTGTGAATCAATGCGGTATAAATCAAAATAATAAAACAGCATAATATTATACATGAGTAACTCTGTTCTTTCTGAAAATATTATCTGTTTATAATTGACTTAAAAGAAATAGGAAAACATTTTACACCGTGATAATGACATGAATAAATATTCGTTTAATCATGCATCTCCACAGTTTTCTGATGGCTCCATTATTTATGTGTCAAATCATCTCCCAGAGGTTTATGTGTGTAATCATTCTTGTTTGGAAATAAAATAGCATTTGGATGTGTCCTATCTGAGAGCACTGTTTTATGTGCATGTGTATGTGTAAATGTATGCATGAGTATGTGAGTCACGCACCACTATCCAGCCCCCTGGGCTTCGAGTTCTGACGCCCATCTTTCAGCTCCTCTACTGCACACTGAACCCAGTGAACCTTCTGCTGTTTACACTCTCCCCCTCCTCCTGCTCTCTCTGTCTCTATTTATCTCTCACACACACTCTCATGCTCATCTATTCTCCCTCCGTCTTTCTCTCCATCTCCTTCCAGCTCCCTACAGTACATCTCTCATTCTCACGCACCCTGCTCTGTTGTGTTCTAAGTCTTTTCTCTTGCAACCCTTCCTCCGTTTCTCTTTGTAACTGAGTCACTCTTTATCTACCTCTGCAGATCAAGACTTATTCAGACACTCTCAGACAGTCTCTAACTCTACAGGGTTAGACAGTAATAGTTGTCTCTTCTAGTGTTTAGATGCGTGGCCAGAAAAAGAGCTAACAGATGGAGAAGAGGACTAAGCGATGCAAATAGAAAATGATGCTGCTTTTCACACACTTAATGATGGAGACAGAGATGTAGCCACCATTGTAATCATCTTGATATCCAAACCCCATCATGTTGTCACTGCCGACTCTCTCCTCCACATCTTTATCGCACTACCATCATCAGTATCAGCATCACAGTGGAATCAAATCATTCTCTTAGGCTGCAGAAAGTCAAAAAGAGCTGTTTGTCATCAAACCTCTGCTGCCCACACTGAGCCCCCTCTGTCAGTTGAAGCAGACGGGTAACAATGTGTCTCTTTTATCTGTTTGTGCACACGTCTGTGTCAGCAATTCTCCTTTTATTTCATGAATGAGGATACGTGTGTGTGGGCATGTGTGTGAGCCTGCGCCTGGGATAGTTAGGAAATAAAATATATATATATATAAATCAGTGGGGTTTTTTCCGCTTCTAGTCAGTGCCTTCTGGGAAGTGAAAGGTGTCATTTTGAGTCGCCAACAGTCAAACCTAAGAAGTGGTAACATCATCTTTGACTCTTGCGATGTGAAGAGCTGCGCTTGCATTTTTCTGGTACATTGTGGAAATGAAACAATCTATTAATAATCCTGGTTAAATGTGAGTCAAATGTGAGTGAGTGAATGAGTGAGTGTGCGTGTTGAACACAGCTTGAAAGTCCATTGAGCTGTGTAGAGGAGGTAAGCGGAATGTGCATCACATGGCATGCACCTCCGAAGAGCACATCTCACCACGGCAGAGAACTATTTGTCTCTGTGCGTGTGGGTTTGTATGTGTGTATGCGAGTGTGTGAATGTGTGCAGGTACAGTATGTAGTATGTGCACCCGTGTGTGTAAATGTGGCAGTGTTGGTAGAGGGAGGGTATGTTCGCAGAGTGTGAGATTGCTGTAATGGGAATTATGCACTGAATATAAGTCACAGGGTTCATTTTCATGCAGCAATCATACTGTTTCACCAGCCCCATGAGCTTTAATCATGCATTAAAACAACATGCTTCTCCCTTTAGCACATGCCTGTTGCTTGGTCATAAATGATTCTTGCCTTGTGGTCTTAAATAATGCTAATCAACAGGCTTGATTCAGTTTTTCTCATGATGTGATGCTTTTTCTCTTGGGACAGAGCTCCTTTCTTGGCAGTGTTTCTTCACTTGGTGGCACACAATGGGAACCCCAGGCCTGATCACGGATAGCACAGATACACTGTAAACGGCTAATCGGGTATCAAACCAGCGAAGAGGAAAAAGCGCCTCCACTCCGTGTCTCATTCATTATTCACAGCCAGCAAATGAAGTTGGTACAGTGGGAGCAATCAATTATAAATGAGAGAAGGTAGGAGGGAAAGAGAGAGAGAGAGATGAAGGGGATAGAGGGAGGCCTACCTTGCATGCAGTAGAGTTCTAGCATGTCAATGAACATCACAGGGGCATTCAGCAACCTGCATGCACACAACTCCTCAGGTAATGGACTCAAGAGGCCCAGGATCCTGGATAGAGAGCTTGAAAGAGGAAAGAGTGCATTCACCTTTCACACCATACCACTACCACTTATTTGATAATGACTCAGTTCAAGACTTCAGTGTAGTCCCCTGGTTCACTTGTGTGTGCACTGGTGTTTTTCTATGGCTCGCTGCTCTGACTAAGTCATAGCGAAACTGCATTTGGTCTTTTCACAAATGTCGCACAACAGTCATAGCCTCCCCTCAGTAGGTTGCTGCTCACTTCGAAACCAGGATATAAAATTTGTCTAGATGCAGCATTTTAGTATTTAAGACACTGACTTGTCTTCGATCTCCTTCTTCGTTTGAACTTTTTTGGTCTCTTGTCTTAGTGCAGATGATGCTACACAGGCCCAACCACAAAAAAGATACACAGATTGTTTTGTGGTGATTCGAGGAATAATATCACAAATAACACAAATGACATGTTGAGAATTTTTGCTTTTGATCTTATTTTTGATGACATTTGTTTCGTAATTGAACCATGGTTACAGTGATTGTATCTTGTAGAAAGTGAGACTGGTCATATTATGCAGTAGGTAAAGTTGTGGAATTTCCCAAACACTTCAGTGGCCATGTACCTTATGTTGATATTCAAGTTTTTTGTGACATCAAAAGAAGCAGTGACACAACTCCCAACTTGTAGGACTCGTGCATACACTGACAGTCACAGTGGGACGGTCCCATAAAAATATAAACAAAGACATTTTGCAAAATTGTGACTGTAAATACAAAAGAAGGATCCCAACTGTCTGCACTTTTTTTTTTTTTGTTTTGTTTTACTTTTGTTAGTGTTTAACTTTTATTGTTGTGATTAAAGAACCTAAGTGTGAACTTGTCGAACGTCTGTTGGAATCTTTGTCTCAGTCTCTCTCTCACCTCACTATTCGTTAAATGTCACATATTGGCTTCTGGAAACTGCTCTATTCGTGCCGTCTGCATTTGGTGTTTGTGTGTCTGTGGCTGTTGTGTGTGTTAGTCGGTATGTGTTGAGTATATATGTGTGTGTGTGTGTGTGTGTGTGTGTGTGGGCAGAGAGGCTGTTTGATGTGAGTCAGATCCAAACCCAGGCTGGTTTTTCTCACATGTGTGTGGGACGCATCCAGATGGCTCCGCAGGACTGCACAAATGTCACTCTGATAATGAGACAACAGGGCCTGTTGAAATACAGGTAACAGGGCCACAGCGCATGCTTTTACAGACAAACACAGACACAGAGGTAGACAGACTTGTATATCACACAAATAAATTGAATGAAAATGTTCTAATCTTAAAATAACATTGTCAGCCTGATATATATACTGACACTTGTTCTGATTAGTGTATAGGTGCATGTGCTGCGTTCTCGCAGATAATTTGATCCATTGAGACACAGTATATCTCTATGTTCAAGGCTGATAATCGACTCCGGTAGGATGACCTGTAAGAAATGATGAATACAGAAATAATCATCCACTGACCTGTGCTAAATGACAACTTCACATCTGCCCCCCTTCTGTCTTCATGGGTCATCGCAGGTCGCTGCTCAGTTGCCATGGGAACAGGAGACATGAAGGAGGGAGAATTCTCCTGAGCACTAAACAGTGACACCTTACTCTGTCTCCAACAGACTTGGTTGCGTTGCACGTCAAGTGTGAAAGCAGGAGTGAGAAGTTGTTGTTTATTTAATTTTCTTACGAGTCACAAGAGTGGCCTGTCAACCCCACTCTTTTTCACACTCTTTTTCTCTTTCTCTCTCCTGCACAAAAACTCATTTTCGCACATACCCTTGTGGACATTTGCTCACACATATTTTCTTTGTCTGCATCATTCCCCTCAGTAGTTTTCTCACACTAAATATTCTTGTTATTCTGAACGGTAAAGTACAGGTGCAAGCCTGCGTGTGTAAGTTGGGTAGTATCTGTTATTCCACCTCTGTGAATGTTATGACCTAATGTACGAAACTATTGCACCTACATTTTCAACCCTCAAAAAGCTCGGTCAGTCTCATGAGGTTACTGCACCTGTTTACACAAGCACATTTTATATCTCAGCCCACAGTCACAGTCAATATTAATCCACTGACACCATTATGATCCAAGGCTCATGGCATGTGTTTGGGTGTACGCATATAGTGGGAAGCTTTCCTGCTGTATCAAACGCTGTCCACTGCTGGCAGCAAATTTCCTCTGAAGTGATCTGTTATAGTGACAGGGCAGCAAGTATTTTTAGCTGGAGAGAAAGGACAAATAATGAAGCAGGAAAGACAGAGGGAGACAACAAGGGGACGAAGAGAGAGAGAGAAAAATGAGGGGGGTTGAAATCTGAGGGTAAACTAAAACCACCTGGATGTTGCTGACTTGCTGCTCTTCTGTTTAGAGCACAGTCTATATACATCGCACGTACTCACATAGCCACACATATTTTGCATTCATGCACACACACACACACACGTGCGCTACTTGAGACATGCACATAAGGACAGTTTCACTTTTATTATATTATTTTAAAAGACTCAGACTGAAGTTTCAATTGGTAAAATAATAATATTGCTCACATAATAAACTGAAGGCCTTCTGGGTTTGTTTTCTTTTTATCTGCGTAGCTGAGGTTTGCAATTTCATTTGTGAGCACAATGGTTTTATATCCAAAATAATATAGTTACATACTGGGAACAAATGTCACCACACTGGCCAAGCTCACACTCATAAAATCAAAAGACAAGTGAAATAATAGAATTAAAGGAGCTAGACTGAGACAGACTTCCTGTTTTTAGTTCTGCATTTTACTCAATGGATTCCTTGTAAGTTTGTGAATTTGGTTTTTGGTTCCATCCTTACTTTGGTGTTAGCAACAAATCGGCAGGTGAAACAATATAAATTGTGTGTGGTGGTTTGCACACGCAAATTCCTGAGGCCTCAGTGTAGCACAATGTCCTCCCCTCTCTCTCTCTCTCTCTCTCTCTCTCTCTCTTGCTCTCGCTCTCTCTCCTCTCTCTCTCACTAGGCTTGTTCCCTGAGTCAGCACTCTGCCTCAGCTCCAGTTTCTCTACCCCGGCCCGCCTCTGCCCGCCTGCCTGCAGGACACTATTAGGACATCACAGTGTGTGTGTGTGTGTGTGTGTGTGTTTGTGTGTACGTGCTTTGTGGGAGAGAGCTACTGTTGCATTTACGTGGTCAGGTCCTTTCACCATCTTATGCAATACGATATTTTTCACTTTGCAAGTAACCCTGGATATTTCTGTCTGCTCCACCGAATCAGCTATAGTACCAGTGCGCCATAAAAGATGCACATCTCCTCTCGTTCTTTCAAAAACTCTCCCAATGGGTTTTGTATGTTGTACTGATTGTGTGTATGCGCGTGCGTGATCTGCTGGATACTACTAGTTCTGCTAACATGGCCCAAAAATAGCAAACTGGAGAGGTGTGAAGTAAAAAAGGAAAGGACACTTTAGTAGAAGAGTAACTGACACGGGGTGAGTCACTTTCACACACGCACATCAACACCAACACACACCAATACTTAACAGACACACACACACACACACGTGGCATGCTCATGCAGAGTCTCACACACACAGGCAAACACAAGCATATACAGTATACAAAGGCACACAACACACACAGACTTGTGAAATTGTCTCACATTGGCTTTGTCACTGCTGGGTGTGTGTGAGTAGGCAGGAATCACGGGTTTGTCTCTCGCTGTCATGTGATTGGCTGTTTTTCTCAGCTTGCGTGTGATTCCATTTGTGATGAAGATTTCCCGTTTTTGGCTGAAGATGCCGCCACAAAATCACTGTGTCTTCTTAAGCTCTGTTACTTCTTTCTCTCTCTCTCTCTCTCTCTCTCTCTCTCTCTCTCTCTGTGTGGAGTTCTTCATCTGTCTCAGTCTAACAGGAGCTGTCTCTGTAGTTTCACCAAGTGTAATTCAGTGAAGTGCTGAGTTTCCCTGCACACACTGGATTTAAGGGTCAATGGGGTCAGGTTTCACCCCGAGAGCCTCTCACACCTTTGCTCTGAATTATAGACTTGATAAGGTGCACTTGACTCTGTGATGACCCCTCATCAGTCTATCGGCCATTATGCTCTGCCCTACTTTGTTCTTTTCCCATCCTGACGACACCCAACTCAGGCAGTCATGGGATGCTATAAGCTGTTGCTGACCCATCTCACAAAATCGTTGATTTTTGTAAATTACTCATTTATTCTGATTGTGTCATGTGTCAGTTTCTAATGCAGTCACAGTATGACAAAGGTCAGAGGTTGAATGGATACATTTTTGTCTTTTACATCCTGGATCTTATTCTTTCACATGTTTGTGTGTCAGCGTATGTCAAATAGACTCAAGCATGCATTTATTCCCAGGCCCATCATTTAGCTTAACCCTTTAACTCCTGATGTGTCTTTGGTGAGCATTCCAAATGTCTGACTTATTATATTTATAAAATTTCAACTACTTGCTCAAAAAGAAAAACATCAAAATGTGCTGATAGAATAGACCTTGTTCTTGCCATAGACATCTGAGCATGCTCAGTGCACACACCCCACCCCCGCCACTTGTAAAATGGAGAGGGCAAAACACAGAGCAGTGAGTGACAACAACTTACAATAAAAATAAGTGGTTTGGGCTTTTTTTTTTTTTTCCATTTTCCTTGTCATTTTTTGTATGTACTGTTGTTTGTAGTGTTGTGTGGTTTTTTTTTTTGTTTTTGTTTTTTTTTTGTTTGTTTTTCTTTTTACAGTGTTTTACTGCTTTTTGGAGTTTAACCAGTTGCCAAAAAGCAGCTCTACTGATAAAAAAAAAAAAAAAAGCCTCCCAAAAAAAAAAAACAAGTGGGCCTAAATTCAAATACTTATTCAGTGTGTTCCAGTTCAGAGCTCATGTACAACATCCTAAATCTTTTATTGATGTTCATTCTGAGTGCCTTATTTAGTAAAAACCTGTAAAATCCTAAAACACGCAGTTAAACAAAACCAGAAAGAAAAGCAACACAAGCACATACTCACAGCAGCTTTTATGACACTAAAACAGACATGAATTCATAGCAATCTGTTTCACTGAAATAATGTTTTAGTGATTAAAGGGTTAATAAACATAATGTATTTATTGTATTTTTAGTATTACATATATTCATCATATAATATTGCACTTACTGTGAACCGCACTTGTTTTAACACATGCTCTATACCTATGTCTGTATGTTTTGTGTACGTGTACTGTCTATGTTATTTCCAGCTTTTTTCCACTTAAGCCCAAGACTGAATTTCCCTTCAGGAACAATAAAGTTGTTTTGATTGATTGATCTATGTGATTTAATATTCACTGTTGGCCATAAAGTTGAGATAAAACACTCTTCTCATGAAAAGATCATGTCAATGTGATTTATTCTTAATAGATAAAGTGCAACTGGGACTCAGTATGTAATCATTACACTGGTCAAAAATCATTACTGATGTGTATAAATAAGAATAATAACAGGAATGTGTTTAAAAAATAAAATTAGTCCAACTTTGTGGGCAAATGTGTTTTAATTTATTAATTTGTTATCACAGAACTAGATAGAAAAGTTATTTTAGAGATATTATAAGTGCAAAAAAACTGAAAAAAAATGTTTAATTCAAATTTAAGAGAGTGCAAGGCTACATTTTTTCTCTCATTTTTGGGTGTTAGACAAATTTTCACGCCACAGAAACAGAGTGATGTTTTTTCCCAGTTCTATTTACAACAGTGTTTATAGGATGTCGTAGCGTGAATGCAGAAGTGAGAGTAGGAGAGAGAGAAGGACAGGGGAAATGATACTAAAACATTTGGCCTGTGCAGTGCCTAATGATCACAAGAGCAGCGACATGCATATGAACACACACACACACAAATCACACAATCTCCGAGTGTGTGTGTAGTGTTGTAGTCACACCCTCCCACTCTCTCTACTTGTTTGATCACAATCTCTGCTACTCGTGGGCTCCAGTCAAACAGAAACTTTGAAATGATTATGCTCAGTTGACATTAAATTACTGATGACCTTTGTCAAATAGGCCAGTATACTGAGCATTTTTTCAGTTCTGCATATAATTACATGTCCATGAACATCCAGCTCGTATCAAAATAATCTAGTCATCAAGCATTGACATCATTTACTGTTAAAAATTATTGCTGTATAAATGACGTTTTGGGGGAAATGACTCGGATCCATTTAAATCGTACTTTTTAAAATCATGTAAAATATGTGACATACAAACATGAGTATTTAATTATTTTTAAATGTGCCTTAAGCAGTTGCTTTTCCCAAGAGAAACACAGTAATTGTTGTACAACTGCTCTACAACATTTCCTTGACTTTTTTCTTTTTGTCTCTCATTGTGCTTGTTATTGTGTCTTCACTAAATTCTGGAGGCGACAGGAACAATCCCTTTCCTGAATCTGAACTTGAGTTCTTTTAACAGACTACATGAAGGGGGAAAAAATTATATAAAAGTATGCAGTGTATCTACTGGCAGCAATGGATTACTACTTATAATGTGTTACTACATTGAATTACCAGCACAGGATTTTTTTTTTTTTTTTTTTTTTTTTACATGACACAAAAAAATACATCAAAACAAATGCACCAGTGCAGTTTAGTTCAGTCCAGCAGGCAGGACTGTGATTGCAGCTAAATGTACAGTCTCAAATAAGATCTCACTTCACTTTCAGCTCAGGACTTAGATTCCAGCTTCTATTGACATTGCAGAGAAATCCTTGTGGTTTAAGCTGCTCATGTGACCTGGCCTGGCCTGTCTTGACCATTTCCGTTCTGGTCCTGAGTCACAGATTCTGAAAAAAAGGCAGTAACAGTTCTCATAAAGTTCACTCTGGTACATAATCTGTGAAGAGCAATAACCCTATTTTTTTTTTTTTTTTTTTTTTTCCTCTGACTGACTGTCTTACATAGCTGCCTCTGGAAAATAAAGGAATCCTCCATGACGGGTTTATACCAGGTCACATGTGGTGGGAAATGGGGCATACACTACAGTAAAAAAGAGCATATGACTTATTGCTACATTACACAGGACATTCGCATACCTCACGGTGGTTTCACAATAAGATGTGTGAGTGGTCTTTTGTGGTTTCTTGCTTCAAAGTAAAGCACATGATGAACAAGTGATGAAGCTAAAAGAGAACTGAGTCATTATGACTGATGAAATCCTCAATGTGTCAGATCTGGCCAGCTGGTATTACACTTGACTTGCCATAACATGTCAGTACTCAGCGATTATGCTTAGCTCTGTCACCTACCGAGCGTCCAGTGAGCACACCTTTCTCTCACCATCCCTGTGGGCTCTGATTGGCTGATTGGCTAAGAACCTGAGGTGTTGCAGCAAATAGCATGATCCGTGGGCCGGTCCATTTTACAGCTCCAGGGAGGTTAATGAGTGAAGCCACTGGGCTATCAGCCAAACATGAGCAGCAATGCTAAGGCTCCCACAATGAGCCTGACTGTATTACCACTGAGCTCTGTCTAATTATACACTCCAAGAGAGAGAGAGAAAGGGGGGCGAGAGAGAATGAGCATATTAGATAAGGGGGGAAAGAAAAAGTTATCAAGTGTCACTGGGATTCCATTACCATCAGAAATGTGCAAAATGTAACATGCGCAATAGAAAATCGGTAATGAACGCCACACCAAAATGTCGCAAAAAATGTCAAAAGATCGCAATAACTTTTTACGCTTTCGTGAGGTGGTTTTTGAAACATAGAAGTATAGTGCAAAAGTGTAACAAAAACACGTTTTGCTCATTTTCATGCATCTGTGCATCTGTGGTGGTTTTGCTCAGGCCAAACATCTCACCTATGACCCTGTATTCAGAACAAGTTGCTAGTTTGTTTAGGGCAATAGACGCCCACTTTTGTGTAGGAACTGCTTCCTGTGGGCATGACAAGTCTGGTGTCACGAGAAGTACAATAACATCACACAGTTCATTAAACGTTGCCTCGGTCATTTGGAAATTCTGGATCCACAACATGTTGGTGAATGACTGATGTACAATTCTCTCCTGGAAATTCATTCTGCGTGGCCGCTGCCATAAATAAGTACTTTGCTTTGGGATGATTCTACCTTCCCTTCTTCTTCTATTTAAGACAGTCATTGCAATAGCAGTCGGTGAACAAACACTACAGTGAGGTTTTTTATGAAACTAGACTGTCCATTTCCCTTAAATGAGCATCTTACGAGAACTACACAATATTTTACAAGAACTACAACATGTCGCGGGAAGAACTTTACTAGAATCACACAACAGAAGCCAAACACTCTTCAATGGAAACACTTACAAGTAGCAATCGTACTTTGTCAAAATTGTAGAAACATCACTTTTATTTGTGGAAAACTGTAATGGAAACCCAGTCTTACTAAGAGGGATGAGTGTAGACTGAAGTTGTAAGGGTGAGAGAGAAGGTGTGTGCCAGTCAGAGGGAAGAAAAAGAGTGAGGGAGGGAGCGAGTGAGAGAGGGAGAGAGGGAGGGAGGGGGTTGGAGAGATCAAGCAAGCTAGAGAGAGAGAAAGAGAGCGCACTCACAGGGAGATAGAGAGAGAGAGCAAAGAGGCGTTTAGAGTGTGAGAAGGAGGAGAGGCAGGAATAGGATGAAGGGAGGGAAGGCTGAGCAGTAGAGAGGAGGAAGACACTCGCTGCCTCAAAAACTGGATATTCCTACATGTCTGTTGCTGCCTGATCCAATGAGTAAACTCTTTGCTACCTGCTACGCAAAGGCACCCAGCGAGGTATGTGGTCACACCGCTTCCTCCTCCAAGAGTGTGTGTGTGTGTGTGTGTGTGTGTGTGTGTAGGACAGAGTGAGCAGAGGTGTGTTATCAACTTTGAATGAACATACAAACAGACGGTGCTGTGTGTGTTTAATGCTTTAAAGAAACGGGCTTAAGAGTTACTGCTCTGTACATGTCATCAGTGAGAGTGACTTAAATGTAGGGAGAAAATATGTTTGTGTGTGTGTGTGTGTGTGTGTGTGTGTGTGTGAGAGAGAGAGAGAGAGAGAGAGAGAGCGAGCATGTGGTGTGCTCTCATGTAAGTTGGCAACTGTGTGTGGGGGTGTTTGTGTGCGTGGATCAGGAAAAAAAAGAGTGTGAACAAGAGGGAGAGTGCGAGAGGAGTGTGTGAGGAAGACACAGACAGACAGAGAGAGAGAGAGAGAGGGAGAGGTGGAGGTTCATCACTCAGCATGACGGCAGATCAGGACTTTCAGAATTAGAGCAGTGGGCTTAAATAGCCTCGGTCCAGAGATAGCCAGGGGCCCTGGAGGAGCCCGCTTAAACTTAGAGGGATGGATATGAGATTGGGGAGGGTGGGGTTGGTCGAGTCAGGGAAAATTTTGGAAGGAGACAGAATGAGGGAGGAGGAGGGTGAAAATAGGAGGTGCAGATGTTGGGGGCAAGGCAGGGTAAGAAATGGGAGTCAGGGAGGATATCGCAGGTGCATGGGGCCTGTATGATCAAACTTTTTATTAATGAATGTACAGCTGTGTTGTGTTATGTTAAAAATAATCCAACTTACAGTAACGCCTAACGTCACAGACTTTAAATTTGCCTGGTTCTGCCTTCCTCTTTTGAGAACAGAGCTGTTTGTTTTTCACAGATTCTGTTCAATCCCTGCTCATTTCTCGCCATTCTCGATGGAGAAATACTACGCCAGTGTGCATGATTATAATTTCTGTATGTCTATTTCTGCTACATCAGGCGCTGTCCTTCTGCTGCAGTGATATCCCTCCCATATGCTGCGTATAGGAACATTTCACAGGTTCTAAGTGTTCTTCTCTATAGAGGTCTTTCGAGCGACATGTACAACATTTGTCCCTGTTGACTTAATTCACTTATTTCAATTATGAGGATGATCCGCCGGCGTCTACAGGAAGCCTCTTGTTACTGATAGACTGCTTATAGAAATGATTGTTTTCACTGTGCACTATTATAAAGTGTGCACCATTTGTCACGTGTGACAAAAAAAATCACTCATGCATTGTGGGTCTCTGTGTTGTCAAGGCGCTTCACGATGTTTAATGTGTGTTTCACTGTAACTTCCTAAGGGTCCCGCTGCGTAACTGTACTATAGAAGTACCTTCATGAATGATGTAAAGATGACAAAGAAAAACTGAATGTAGGTTTGTCTCTATGTCCTTTCGGGGGGGAAATACAACTTGCCTCTGAGGGCTGAATGAGTGATACAGTATGTTCTCCTTTCCCATGTTTCTTAGAGTAGTGTCACCCTGTAGAGCAGAACAGGCCTCTTGTGGGAGAAGGTTGAGTGGCTGCTGGCCCTTTAAGAGGTCTATTTTTACAGGGGCACACTCATGCATGGAGCGAGGCGCACAGAGGAGGCAGCGGCACACGGAGACTCTATCTGCTCTGCCTCACTTCTGTGACTCCACACAACACATCCTATAGGACCCTAGCCTTGTGACTGAATGACAGTTATAAAACTTGTTCGGTCCATAGAGGAGCTTTTGTTACTTCAACACAAGCTCCGACAGGAAAAATCGTCAAAACTTAAGAGGTTTTCACCCGATGAGGAGAACCAGCCCTTTTCAAGTGGATCTCTCTGAAGTCTAAAAGTGATAATGAGTGGGAGCTTGCAATAAAGACACCCTTATGCACAGTGTACACAAATGTGCCAACATTCCCACATACTTGTTTTGATATGCAGATAGCTATGAAAGAAATCTGAAAACATCCATGCCCCCTTCTTACAAACACATAATACACTTTAGTTTACTTACACCCACACACTCCTCGAAAGAAACCACAAAAAATGAGCACATTTCAGAACACTTTTATACAAATAGGCACCCTTGCACACGTACTGCTGTACACCCACGAAAAAAAAATACTTATACATCCTCAATATCTGGACCTAAAATAATCTTCTCCTTATGCAATCTGCATGTTATATAATGCATGGCCTGTCATTATCACAGCGCTCCTTCACGCCCTGCTGTGCCTCTCCACCTACAGCACCACACAGACACACACACACACCCTACACCTTGTGTTGACAGTCATATACTCTACTCTAGCACTCTCACCCACGTTGAGTGTGTGCTCTCAAACTGCCAGCCAGTTGAGTGAGAGGGAAAGACAGAGAGTGGGAGTGGAAGGGGGACTCAAAGTGAAAGAGACACAGAGGGAAAACTTAGAGAGAGGTGTACATTCAAGCATAGACTTCACATTTGCATGATAATATGAATCTCCGCATTTGTGTGGTGCATGTATGTCTGCTTGCTGTAGATGTAGAAATACTCCCATCCATCCATCCATCAAAACCCTTTGTGTGGGCTACAGTTCATCAGTTATTTCAGGATACACAATCCCACATAATATTCATGTGTCTGTTTTCTTGACTACTTCATTGCTCGCCAGGGTCAGTGAGATCAGTCCTTCACAGGGTATGTGATGGATAATCACTGTCAGTGTCACTCACATTCACACCTTAGGGCAAATGTAGACTAGCATGTTAAACACAGATACTTCCTGCTGTGCATCAGCGTTTCTCCTACATAAGCTCTTCTTCATTGTTTAAAAAATCTGTTCAGTTTTTTTAAGCTGAAGATAATCAGTACATGTCACATAAAGTTAGATGCGCACACATTTAAACATATACTGATGCAAGTGGAATACTGACCACGGATCATTGCAACAGTATGTACGTAAGGAGTCTGTCAAAGCGACTTGCCTGCTGTTCCCAGATCAGCGCCTTCACAGTGAGAGGATCGTAAGAACTGCCTTGGGAACTTAGCGCAGAGTGTGATGAAGGCTCCCAAACATAGGCAGGTGTTTGAACACCGCTGACATTTTGCCAGACTAGTTTAAGGCAACAGACACACCTGTCGGTCAGAGCGTCCCATGAGAAGAAAGTGTAGAAAGCATTATTTCACAGGATACATTTACATCCACTTATGTGTGAATTTAAAGCAGCATATGGCTTTCATCACTAACTTTTCTTCAAATCTGTAAAACCAGAGTGATATCTTAATTATCTCTAATCTGTGTGTCTTTCCGTGCTTGCACATCGAAATCACTTCCCTCATGGTGAACAACTTCGAAGATGACTTGCTGTATGTTTGTGAGGCGTGTATGATAAACCTACACAATGGCGTATTTCGAAAATGCCACGACACTGATGTCTAAGTATTGTTTTTCATGATAACACACCCTGTATTATAAGATGACAGCTGACAGTGATTCCTTCCATTTCTTCTGACCTGGTAGCAGAGACGGTTTCATTGCTTGTCGTCTCCATGTTTGTTGCTGCTGTGTGAAACTCCCATTCCCACAATGCACTTTGCGACAAAATTTCCAACAAGGCCAGAGTGATATATTGGCTTGGTATGTAAAAAAAATTAAAAAAAAAAAAAAAAAACACTGGTTGTGATGGGCTCATGGGGTTTTACAACTTTTAAGACATGTTTTTGATGATAATCATACTCTACTTTAAAATGAATGTGTGTGAAAATGAGTGTGTGTGTTCATTCGGAGGTATGTACAGACATAAACAATCTGGAAGTTTTCTGAATCTTTTCATTGCTCTTTATGTTTGAACAGATCATTTTCTTTGGCCGTGACTTACTAACCCGTGTGTATGATCAAGCAGTATATTCACCTCCTCCTCCACACTTAAGCTACAATAGGGGTCAACGACCTTTCAACTCTACCTCCCACCACTCACACCCACAGTTTTATCAGCCAGGCCTGACTTTCTTTCCATATGCTGGAGCCCAAGCAAGTGAATCTGTTCCCTCTTTCAGACAGACCCACTGTGCACAAACACAATATAGTGCACAGTATCGGTTTTGGTATCACTGTACAGAAAGTGTAACATCTGAGACATCCTGTAGCCTACAGCATCAATAGTGTCCTGAAAGCCTGTCCTGAAGTTGGATGGGTATTACCTTCCCTACCCTTGCAAAGGTTTCCTATTCATTTATATGTTTATAATCTGCAAAAATAAAATCACTTAGCAAAACATCATTCTCTAATTTAATTTCATTTTTGCCATTACCAACACAGAGAGTTTTTCTCAAATAGATGTGTGATACAGGTTAGGTGAAACTGGGACTCTCCCTATTTTCATTTTGAAAGCAAGCATTAAGCCCACACAATCCTATTTTAATGTAATTTGCATGTTCTTCTATAACAAACAGCATTAGCGATATGTTGAGTAAATGGCTGTGACTGTGTATGTGACTGTGTGTGTGTCTCTGTGTGTGTATGTGAGTGCGTGGCTGGGCAGCAGATTTGGTGTGGGAGGGGTTGTAGAGCAATAGCAATAATAGAACTGTATAGCAATGTTGCCTTGAATACCAGCAGTGATAAAGGTACTCCAGACGCATCTGTGAAGTGAGTCTAGACAGTGTCTCTAAAACTGAATGGCACTCGAGCAACCAATGGGAGACCTGGCCATGCTCTCTCCATGGAGATGTCACTATGTTTGCTTATAGCTCACTGACATTTTTGCTGGTAAACCAAACAACAACAACAAAAAGTCAGGTTGAGAGGCAGTTGCCAGGGGACAATGCCAAAAACAACACATTTTTGAAAGAAAAATCCCCCCCTCCCTTCTTTCACACACATTCAGCCTTGTCCTCCCTCTTTCAAGCTGCAGGAACCTCTTCAGATTTGCTGTTGCTCTCCTTTGCTGTCTAACTCTCCTCTCCTCTATCTTGCTCTACCCCATAAGCTACTGATCTCTTAGCGTGAGAGTTATAGGCTTCGGTGACTGTGAGTTGGCATAATCATGTCAAACTAGTGAGAGGAGTTTGTATCTACCTATCACACGGCTGGAGATGTCTGTGAAGCCCAGCGTGAAAAAAAGCTGCAAAAAGCTGCAAAAAAAAAAATTCCTTGTGTGAAACAAAAACATGACTGATTGTTATTGCATCTAAATTGCAATCACTTAGGTGTCATTTGATGTTTGTTTCATGTTCTATACAACGTTGTGATGTATATGATATGAACAAATTGAAACCAAACTCAGCCTTTTGTGGTTGAAAATAAAGCTGGTGCAAATGCCGCATTTGAGGCATAGAAGACTGAGGCGGTGAAAAAGTGCAGAAATGAAACTCCCATCAGAAGACACTTAAATGTCAATGAATGATAACAACATAACAACCGCCTAAGAAAATGTCAACTACGATGTTTACAGAATACCTGTTAACTGTTCTGCTTGTTCCCTGCTGACCTCTGTGTGCACACTTGTATGTATAGCACATGTTGTGAACATAGAAACACTGCAGCAGTCTGCCACGGTCAGAGAAAGAGGAGAACGAGGAGGAGGAATTTTTGCTTCTGCTGACTGGCTGACCTGCATGTAATTAGTCAAGTCATATTTTTAACTGATATTGCGTAAAAGCCAGCTTAAGGAGCCATAGCTGCCCTATTTATACCCTAGGGGCTAATGGCCTGTACCACTACACAGGGGGATTTCCTCCCAGAACTATACTAAGCCTGCCTTAGGCCGTACCAGTTAGGATTCACGGGGATTAACCCAGCAATACATTACAGGCGTCACCCTCTAGTCTGCATCACTCACACTTTTCCGCTCCCTTCTTCTTGCTCTACACTTGTAATGTTTAGCCTGTTATATTTACAGTTCTGTATTCTAAAAAAAAAAAAAACCAGCTTGCTTTGCTTTTTATGCTACAATTACAACACATGTTAGATGTTATTCCATAAACCATGAATGATTTTTAAATGTCCCACAGGGAGGTGCGTAGGTTTGCCGAGTGCTCACACGGTCTTAGCATGACTCTGTGCATGCATGTTTATGTTCTCTGTGCATGCAGCATTCCATGTTTGTGTGTCGCCAAGGGGGGGTGTTAATAGTAACTCCTGAGCCGTAAGTCCATCCTCGTTGTGGCTGAGCCTGCTGAGGGCAGGGCTGCTGGCTCATCCTGTTGAAGAATGGGTCAGGGCCCTACAGGCTGACCTGGCCCTTTGCCCAATAAGCTATTGCCCGTATCACCCTGTCCTTTTATCAGCTTAGCCCAGCTCCTTGTGGAGTAAGCCTCCATACAAGGCTAGTAGTACTCCCTCCTCCCTCTCTGTCTACATCACACCAAGATTGCGACTGTCACTGTAAGACCTATGTTTGCTCTCTAAGAGTGTTAGGAAAACTAATTCACATTGGAAGAGTGCATGTAGTTTCAGAGGTAGAGAAATGGAGTTAACTAAAGAAAACACACTTTGTAAATAAACGGTCAATGTAAAAACAAATAGAAATAGAAAATTAAGTTCACAGCAAAATACTCATATCTATCTATCTATCTATCTATCTATCTATCTATCTATCTATCTATCTATCTATCTATCTATCTATCCATCTATCCATCTATCTATCTATCTATCCATCGTGCCCTTTATCTACCCCATGCCCTCCCCTCTCTGCTACTCTTCTCTCTGTTCAGATCCGTTACATTCAGCAACAAATTTCTGCTGCATCAGACGTCCATCATAGCACCCCCACTCAGCCTGAAACGTGATCAGACACCCGATACGAGGTTACGCATAAGGGGAAAAAAACAAAAAACAAAGTAAAGTGCCGTTTTTGATTAAAAAAAAAGGCCGGCAGCTAAAACAGAGGTTACATTCAGAGATCAACTGCTCTCTCAAGGCTCACCTGTGGAAGTCTCTGGCCCCTGTTGCTACTTCATTCTTCCACCACCATCATTTCTTCTGTGCAGTCTGACTCATCTGACCTTTTTTGTTTATGCCTGACACTGTGTATATGTGTGTGTGAATATCTGTGTGTCTTTGTGACTGAGGGACAGATTAAGTAGTGCAAAGTCTGAGAGTGAAAGACAGACAGAAACAGCATGCATTAGCTGAAGGAAAGTGTACGCCAAATGCCTCAGTGGTGCCGTAGATGACTGACAGCGCAGCGAGACTCCACTGTGCATTTGTCTGTGTGTTGAATATGCTAAATATCAAAGTGTGCATACATAAGTAGAGCACAACAGTCATTTCTATAGCTCTATATTGTAGTAAATACCCTTTGATGAACCCTGTGTTTGCTTTGTTTCCGTCTCTTTCACTATGATCAGGCTGTGTCTAATTTTACTAAACATTGCCTTGATCATGTAATGATTTATGTAAAATTATATCTAATCTCCTCTCTATATGCACATGTTGACTGCAGGGCATAGGAGTCAGAGCTGGAGAAATGTTTTTAATTACTTAATATGTATTTTAATGTGTTTTCTTTCAGTTTACTTTTCCATGAAAACAATAAAAGTATAATTTCTTGCTAATTAGCTAACCCTACGTTCTACTGATTCAAGATTAAGCATTATTTATACTGGATATTTTCTTGTATAAGCATATTGAGTGATTTAATTCAGACTACTAACCTTACTTCAGGGTTTCTTTGTGTAATATAATTAGAGAAACATCAAATAAAAAAACACATTAGATGAAACTTTTATGGCCACCTTTATAGTGAAAAGGTATTACGAATTTTCAGATAAATATTAAAACTAATTGAAACTAGATTAATTAATTCTTATATATTACATGTCATTTATAAAAAAATAACTAAGTAATAATTTGAACATCTTGAACTTATATTTTTTTTATATTTCATATAAATTGAAGCAATTAAAAACAGATGAGCTTTCTTCATTTAAAACATTTAAAAATACATGTATATCTAGAGCCAAACAATTGCTATTTTAGAAACAAAAATCCATGTAACAATTAAGGCATATTATCACAATGTTGTTTAATTAAAAAAAAAAACTAAAATATTTTTTTTCTTTAATCTACAATAATTGCAATGCTTGTAATGAACCCACACAAATGCAATAAATGCCAGAGCAGACAGCACTTGTGCCCACACAAACTCAGTGCAAATCATCATCAAAAACCATTCACTTTGAAAAATAAAAGTGATCTTCTCCTAAATATCAGAGGAGACTTTCTTCCTGGCTATTGTTGCCTCACCGTGAGACTGTTTGAGGGTGGCCTTCAAGCTGATGTGTCTGAACACATCTCCCGTCTGATTAGCTTTCCATTTTATTGAGGTTGAGAAGTTAGACAAGGTTAACCTCTAATTTACCTTCAGTGGCTGCATTTTCTGCATTTTCTCTGTGTTTTGGAGGTTAAAGAGCTGCTCTTGGTAGTGAAAGAACATGCAGTACATAGTGCTTTTACAATGAAACAGGAATATTGATGTGATTGCTTCATTAAATTCCAATTTCCCCTCGCTCTCCAGTTTATGTTTACACTTCTATATTGCATTTCAGTGGTGATAATTAGCCTAAGCTTGTTTGCATTGATGTGTGGCCCTGTCTCTGATGGAGAAGAGATGGGGTTATTTGCATAACATTGCATTTTCAACCTTGAGCCAGTTTAGCATCTTGTAAAAGGTTTCTATACTGGCAGGTTTCTGATTTCTTGCTGTGAATGAACTATACCGCTCTCACCAATTCAGTCCTAATAAGCCATACCCGCCATACCAACACACTTCACTTGTACTGACTGAATCACTGAAGCAAATCATTCAGAGCACTCCTGCGGTGCTCCTGTTAGTGTATGAAGCTGTGCGTGTGTTTTTTATCTGTGTGTCCATACATGAAGTCAAATCAAATTTATTCATAAAAGCACTTCTAACAAGCAGGGTCATCATAAAAAGCTTTGATGAGAACAAAGGACATAAATTCAGATGAGAACTAGAGATAAACAATAAAGCACAAGTTTAGCAAGTGTGTGTTTGCGTGATGGATGTGAGGTTTAGGTTTGAGTCAGCGGCAGCAGCAGAAGCCTAAGTCTGAGAGTGTGTGTAGGATGAGCCTCCTACCACGTCCCTCCCTGACTCTCATCAACTGTCTCTCTGCCTCCCCTCCATCCTTCCCTCTCTTTTATGTGCTGACATGTCTTCTGAAGAAGTACACAAGTAAGAGAGACTAATGCTTGCCTTGATGATTGATTGGTCCATTGATAATAGATTTCTATATTCAACTGATAAACTTATTTGTCTGGAGAAACTTCAGTAGGAAACGGAACCATCAAACTACAAAGGAAACAGTTGACACATACTGCACAATGCACAGTCTGTATGTACTATACATATATGTGTATGTATATATTTATATGCACACACATATCTGCGTGTGTGTGTAGATGCATGTTTGTATCCCTCACAGTGATTAAAGCAAGTGGGCGGCAGCAGCAACTGGTCTGCCTGTGTGGCTGTGCATAGCAGACATGTTTCTCACTGCTAGATATTACTCATTTCCTCAGCCCTTTGCACACACAAGCACACACACTCTTGACAAACACACACACACACACACACACACACACATACTCACATACACAACAGACACAGAGACGGATAGCAGGCTTTCAGTTCTTTCCCTCAGTTTGGTGGGCTCGCTGGTGTTATTTCATGCGTACAGAGATCAGAGGCAGTGTGTAGCTGGAGGCTGATGATTTCTGCGGGTGTTGTAACAAGCACTGGTGGTGTGGAGGAGCAGTGTAGCAAGTAAGAAGCTGAGGAGTGGGTTGACCCTCTGGGAGGACTGGAATATGAATGACTGCCAACACTGGGACGTCTGCTCAGCTCGCACTAAGGTCAGTCTCACATCACATCACAACAACTACCAACTCTATCAACCTGTCTGACTACTCCAACTGTCGCTGACTGCTCCTCTTCTGAAACACGAGGCTCAATATAAGCTGATGCTGTCTCCTCTTTGGTTGAATTTACCACTTCTGTGCAATTCATTTGGTATTTCTTACGTTACAAAAATGAGAAAATCTATCCGCTTATGTTGTGCAGTTCTGTTTTTCTGCGGTTTGCATTCATAACTCTTGCGGGAAAATTCAAAAGTTCTCCTCAGAAATGCATGAAGAGAAAAGGCGGGATGAGGTGGAGGTTGTCAAATCTGACAATTCTGAGAGCGTAGACATAATCTGCACTTTACATAAAAACAGCTTTTGCTTATTTTTCTTCTTGTTTTTTTTTTTTTTTTTAAGGAAGATATAAACTGTTGCAAATAAGTGTATGTTTATATTGCAAATCAAAAGTTTTGAGGAGAATATCTGTAGAAGAAAGGTGTCACATCTAAGTGCCTGTGATCTATGTATTTAAATGCTACAAAGGCAGTATCTCCAGCTAAACTCCAGCTCTGTGTGCATGTCTGCATAGTGTAGGAGTATTCTGTTAGAAGACATCTCTCTGCAAACTCCTCCACATGCACAATTGGGTTCTTTGTTTTCTTGTACTTTTTTGGCAAGTTTATAACAGGTCTATTTGGACAACCTTTTTCATACCGACTTGTGGAAAAGTCATTTGAGGACAAAAACTGAACCCACTTTCTTTTTTTCCTATGAAACAGAGTTCTGGACAAAGTCTAAAAATACATGTGGTGAAAATAGGCAAATGGTTGAAATTCAAACCTTTGATATAACCAGAATAATTTATTATGAGAAAACTTTTTCATTTTTAAATTCACTTTGTCATTTTCTATATATAAATTACACAAAATTCTTCATTGAAAATGGCAGAATGATCTTAATAAACTCTCTCTTTTACATTTAGTCTGTTTACTGTTCAGGTACACATGTATAGATGCATCATATTTGTCATATAATGGTACCTTGTTGTCATACTGTATTTATTCAGTCGATAAGGTTGAAATTAATTAAGTAATCATCATAAATATTTTAATAATTCATATTCCAGGGTAATATTATTTTAAAAATTCAGCTTTTTTTATGTTTATTGATGACACGAGAGCTCACCTATTCAACATTTTCAATGTTGGATCAAACTTCATCATAAACACTTCCCATGTTGCTCTGCATTCTGACTCTCCTCTAAGTGTCTGGGACAACGATTGCCCCTCCTCTCACAGCCCGGTTTTCAGTTTTCCACTCAGATGCACAAACAGCTTGCTCCACTCCTAACACTTATTCTGTTTTTGGACCAAGTCACTTGATGAGCAACAGTTTACCCGCCTCTCCGTGGAGTATCCCCATCTAACCTCTCTAACCGACTGGATGTGTGTGTGGACACAGTTGCCATGGTGACAGTGTGGCGGATGGTGAGACGGCAGGGAGTTGGTGAGCTGTTGAGACAGACTTGCGGGTGAGAGCGGGGCTGAGTGGCAGCGTGGTACTGTGTGTGGTGTTGTGGCGGCGGCGGGAGCAGTGGTGGTGGTGGTGATGATGATGGTGGTGGAGGGAACAGCTGGGCTGGCAGCGTGGCAGCCATCACTTCAAAAGAGCTCATTTAAAATGTTTGGAGACGTTAAAACGTTGAAGAATTAGTAGAGCTCCCCCGCACTTCTCACTGAATGAAACAAGGCTGCAAAATCTCTGACACATTCGAAGACTCGAACACAAACACACATGCACACAAAGATCTAAACAAATAAACACATTTACACATTCTCTCATAAAAAAAAAAAAAAAAATCATTTCACATACACAGACGTGGTTTATATGCATGCACACACAAACACATTTCCCCACACCCCTGCTGTGACAAATAATTAATATGCAAAGACACATATCCTGTATACACCACAACTGGTGGTAATATCAACAGTGTTTCTGTCAGCTTTTGGGTGGGTGGTGACCAGCTTTGCCTATCACTGGGGGAGTAAGTACAGCCGCCTGAGGGAGTATTTGTGTGTCTCTGCTGCGGTCCGTGTGTATGTCTGAAAGAGAAGGGGTGGGGGTGCTAGTAGTAAGCTTATATGGAATATAAAGAACACCCGGGGGTGTTGAGGGGGTGGTTCATAAAAGTGGTGCAAAAACATATCTACATATTCCAATCATCCCCAAGAGTCAAAGATGAAAACTCTCCTGCTGTGAGTGTTCAGTGTGTGTGTTTTTACACACAAATACTGCACTACCTCTGAACTTCATTGGCTGCAAAATGTATTTTTAGTTCACACGTGGGAGTAATGTGTTTGAATGAATCGAGTAAGTTGGGTAGTTTCAGTCCCACCGCAGTGCACACAGGTAATGACTAATTAACAACAGCTATCAGAGAGCTAAGAGTTTCTAACCTTCCCAGGGCCGAGGTGTTCTGATGACGGATTCACTGGCCTATTTCTCTCCATCTGTCTAAAGCAACAGAATGTTTGTTTGTATTTCACTCAGACTGACAGTTGAATGTTATCAACTACAACTGAAGCCAAGACCTGACAGACAGTCCGTTCTCCATGTTTCACACCTAATCTCAGTTCTGTGTTTGTTCCCTCCTTTTACCCCACCTTATCTCCTCTGTGTTTGTGTTCTTTTATGTTCCTTCCAGGTGAGCGGTGCTTCAGTACAAAAGAACCTACAGTGATCTGACAGTGATGCTGTGTAACAGCCCTCCCTTCTGTCGGCGCCTGTCATTCTCCCGTGAGGCCCATGTGACCTAGCCTACACCCACACACAGGGGGCCCCCACTGCCGCTGGAGCCCATCCATGAATCCCAGTCCTGATCGCGGCAAAGAGTGCCTCCCTCCTAAAAAGAGGGAGTCTCGGCAAGGATCGGCAGAACTCCACGTCCCCCTGGACGAGTTCAAACCCCCTGTGCCGCTCAGGATTAGGTCTAGCACTGGGAGAGGGGAGGGTAGCAGAGAGGCCAGCGACAGGGACAGAGCTCTGACTAATCCAAACCCCCATCTCCTACACACCCCTCCACCCCTGCCTGCTCCAGCACCAGGCCTCCCCCTCCCTTTGCCATGGCACCTGAGCTACTCCCCCTCTGTCTCTCTCCCCCTTTTCCCTGGGCAGGTGGGCGAGAGGAGGGGCTCCGGGTCTCCTGCCTGGAGAGATGATCCTCTCTCCTCACCCCTGCCCCACCACTCCAGGTGGCATAGAGGAGAGGGGCATCTCTCTTTGCCACCCCCCCCTTCTTCCTCCTCTGCTTCCTCATTTAAGACTCCTTTCCCGGCTGACTCTAGAGAGATGTGGTCCTACATCAACAGTGGCCGTAGAGATTACAGCTCCTCACTTTTCTCCCCATCATACTTGTTTAGCCACCACTCCTTCTATCCTCAAGAGCCAAGCTTAGTTGAAGCCAGAAATAGATACCTGAGCAAGAGGCCCAATGGGCTGGATGGTCCAGGCAGCAGGACTGCCACAACCTCCAGGCCTCTGCTAACAGGTGAATATGGGAATGATAGCAGCAGTGCCAGGCTGGACATCAGTTCACACAGCACACATGCCAATGGTGGACGGAGACAGCAAGACAATTTAACATCTCGTGTCCAGACTGGAGGGGCATTTTTGTCAGACTCTCAAGCTCAAGAAGGACCTGAGCCACATTCCTCACTGCAGGACAGACATCCACATGGAATAGTTAAGACCAGCTCCAATTTACTCTCCCCCAGTTCCCATCCTCTTGGACCAGACCTTAGGGCAGGTAGAGGGGAACTGTTGGACCCTTTGGGAGCCCCAGCAGCTGAGGCCCAGATCTATTACTCTTTAGGATTATACCATCCTACTCCTCAGGCCCAGACCTACCCACTCTACAACCCCTCAGGAACACCTCTGTACAACCTGCACAGGGAACCAGGTCCCAGGCCGAACATTCTAAGAAACTCACCACACTCGCCTCTGGGTCTACCGAACAGCCATGACAGGTCACAAAGAGAAAAAGACAGGGAGAGAGACCAAGAAAGAGACAGGGAAAAAGTCCTTGAAAGAGACCGGGAGCGAAGCAAGGACAAAGACAAAGAGAAGCACCTACAACACGACAAAGACCAAGAAAGAGACAGGGAGCATGAAAGGAGACGGGACAGAGAACGAGACAGAGACAGAGGAGGAGAGTTGTCTCCTTCCCACTCTCACACCTCACCACCTGCCCTTCACCCATCTCCCCCTGCGCTCCTACCTCACTTCACCAAGGGATCTCTGATTGAATTGGCCAGCGGGCGGTTGAAGCGGGTGGAGGAGCTGCGAACTGAGGACTTCTTGAGGAGTGCGGACACCTCCCCAGAGTTCCACCTCAGCACCTGCACTGTACTGCTTATATCCCCCAGCAGCACACAGGGCTTCAGCCACCTGCAGGTCCACCTCACAGATCGCAACACTCAGGTGAGCGATCTCACTAGAAATAAGCAAATGTATTGTAACATTAACATTAACATTTGAGTAACATATATCTAATTTTAACTAGTTCATTCATGAAGTTGTGTTCAGACCAAATACTTCACAGGGATTTTTTCACCCATAAAAAGTCAATGCAAAGACATAAAACAGTCATGTTGAGTGATGCAAACATCCAATTATGCTTACATTGACATTCTTGAGCTCATTTCTGTAAAGTTTTCCACTAAATCCTAGACCTTTGAGACATCACGTAATTGTTGCTGTTTGTGTGTTTCCATAGTAACATGATTTAAATTCTTTAATGTTTAGAGACAAACGTCAAGTGAGTGGAAATTGTAAGGTTATTTGAAAATTACTTAAAATATAAACCTGTTACCTGATTCCAGTTGTGCTTTACTTCACACAAAATTAGTGCTAACAAAAGTTAGGCGCAATATTTATGGATTGGGAAATAGCCCGATAATAACAATATAAACCAAAAATACTCCAGCGTCTGTATTTGCACGAGTAATTAGAGGTGCAAAGTAATTGTGCATTTGCTCTGAGCACACCACTGAAAGCTGTAGAGTGATGATGATATGTTAAAGAACACAGAGGCGTCATGGATGAATATGTAACTATTTTTTGTTTTTGTGTAGGAGTTACTGAAGGTCTTGGTGGAGTATCCGTTCTTTGTGCAGGACCGAGGCTGGTCTTCATGCTGTCCCCAAAGAACCTTGCAGCTATATGGCCTACCCTGCCGCCAGCTCACAGAAGGGGATGTCTGTCTGGCTCTGACCCCGACTCCCACCCAAACCCACCGGACACGCACCGGCTCCAGAGCCCATCGCATGCAATCCTCCTCCAGGGCTGCAGGAGAGTCGCGCAGCTCCCACCGGGAGGAGATGCCACCTCCTCCACCTCCTCCGCCGCTCCCTCACCACGCACCTCCTGTTGTGCCGGTCCCTCCACGTGCTGTGGCTGCAGAACCTGCTGCTCAGGAGCAGGCCCGTTCACGCAAACGTCGTTGGTCTGCACCAGACACCCTTCCCTCAACCGGAACTGAACAAAGCCTCCTGGATTTACCTCATGGCTCCAAGCTAATGAAGTGGCAGTAGAAACTTGCACATGCATATATAAACATGCATACGTACACACACACTTATAAGCACATACACACCCTCCTTGTCTCTTTTGCACCCAACAAGACGAACAATGGAGAGACCTCAAGGTAGGGTTGCAGGGAAGGAATAAAAAACACAATTTACGGGTGCAAAGCTGCCCAAAAGATTAACTTAGCCCACTCTAATCTTGCCCTCACTGTTCCCTTTTCCTTTCCTTTCCCTTCCTTTCCTTTCCTCAACTTTACTTAGCACAGCCCTGAAAGGAGCAGCAGCTGAAGGATCTTTCGATGGCTCCTTAGAGACACACTGAAAACATTTAGTGAGACAATCAAGCACTTGTCTGTGTTCACTCTGTTTTGTAATGGTTGTCCCACACACCTACTTAACGACAGTGTTTTCTGCAGGGTATTGATTTTCAATCAGTGTTATGAAAGTAAACGCTATTGAAGAAGTGCAGATATATATATGAACAAAAATTGACTATATATATTACATTACAGATGTTATATACAGTAAATATGCTAAACAGATTTAATGCAATCTCTGTCAATTTTGCAATGCATTTTTGTTTTTTTTAATTTTCTTGCTTCTGAGCCGATGTTTATGTGTCGGCCTGGGCAGGCAAGGTGAATGTATGAGCAACTCCTCGCCTTTTTTATTCTCATCACTGGGAGTCATTTCAAACAAATGTTCGTCAAGGCATTACCCTCCAATATGTTCTTAACATTATCTCTGAGAAAGGGAGAACACTAATGAAAACTGCGTAACAGACAATCCCACCCACACAGACAGGTCTGTGTCACATCGCCTCGACACTCATGGTGTTTTTCCATTAAAAACTCAATGATGGAAGAAGAAAAAAAGTGCAGTGGCTTAAGAGTAATGGTGCTAATAACACGTTGGAACATGATGCTTTGTGAATACTCTTGACCCCTGTGTACTGTAGGCTTCTGTTCCCATCTCATTTTTTTACGTACTGTATATGTTTGAAGACAGGGAAATTGATGAAAGTATTTTAAACTCAGATACGGGTATCTCCTCTGATTCAGCACACTCTCTCACTTTAGTTTTTGTGTTTGTTTTTTTTGTTTTTTTTTAATTTTTAAAAACAAAACCTTACCTGTTGATTTTCTTTTTAAATGTTATAGCTACAAAAATGTATATTTTTAAAATTGTGAATCTGTTAATATGATGTTCGCTAGAAATAAAAGAAAAAAGCTTTATAGATTTAATTTAAGGTGTCAATTTATTCCCTGCACATTAAAGATACTGCACACTTAAATAATAATTAAAAAAATATACACTGTTCATGGGATTAACACAATTGCAGAAAATGTATCTGAACACAAATGTATCATCATATTGAACTGGTTAAATTGTTCTATAGCAATTAATATTTTTTGTCTTTTTCGCTTCACAGTGAACAGTGACAAGAAGAATATGATCATGTTAATATAGTGCACTTTACATTTTCTTCATATATATATATTTA
>JAPSES010000236.1:2722502-2732873 GCA_029822895.1 Maxillicosta whitleyi
CATGGAAACACCGTCATCTTCTACAACATTGATTCACCAGTAAAACCCATGGAGTTGGATCAATGACGGTGGATGGACACTTTTGGTTTATGTTCACTTAATGATAAATTTGGCAGAAAAAGTAATTTTTCTTTCTCTGGTTTTGATATAATAACCCTTAAGTTTAATCAATAAATTAAATAGAAGTAAATACCTGAGTTTTGGTGGGGAAAAAATGCAAAATAAAGAAGATAACATTACAATAAATGGTGTTAAATCACAACAGAAAAGCTAAATGGGACTGACACAAAAGTCACACTGGGTTAAATATGTTAAATGACACCAAAACCTGCTAGCTGTAAAATAACTGTAGATTTGATTCAGTTTTCACAAAAGCAAAAAACACAGATGGATGCACGATTAGGATAAGCCTGTTGTATTGTGTTTTTGGTTGAAAAGTGTTAAAATATTTTCAGGAAGTCACAAAGCACCACCCACACATGTTGCTAACATTTATCCTCAGTGCACCACCATGTGCAGTGTATGCTTTAGGCATGTAATTGTAGCAAATCATTCATATAACTCATCTGATTGGTGCTTTGGCTCCAAATGCATTCATTCTCACCCACCAACAGCATTAAAAATATGCAGAACCCACATCCATCTGACAAGCGTAAAGATTAAAAGTTGTGTGTTTGCTTTCGAAGGCGAGCGCAGATGTACAAACCTCAGGTCACGGGTTAAAAGATGTAGCTCAAGTCCAAGCAAATATTTATACAGGAATGTGCAAGATAGTGCTTCTGCATACACCCTGCATCAACTTGACAATTTAATTCTGCTCTTTCTCCAGATTAAACACAACATTTCAAGGTGGTTGTTGTTGCTTGTCTCCCAGTTTATTGTTGTACCAGTTCAGCAGTAAAACCCGGTTGAGACATCGGGCACGCTGCAGAACAGCTCAGCCAGCTCTCAATAAATAAATCTTTTTAAATATGACAGATGGTTTTACAGCAGGAGGAATATAAACATGAAAATGTCTAGTACACAGAACACGATACTAGGTACAAAGGCGTTCTCTCTGACTCTGACAGTTCACTTTATTGATGTCATGAAAATGTGCCCCAGGTTTATGTAACAGCTTCAACTAATGAAATATGTAGACGTTTCCACAGGTCCAACTTGTCATAAATTGCTTCCCAATGCCAGAGCGCGGGATACGTGAAAACACGAGACGAAGAGGAGCAATGACTTTAAACTCAAAGCTCATGTCAAAGTACTTTTCTATTTTTCATCTCCTCAGAGCTTTGCGTGTACTATTATGTGAAAGAAAACAGGCAGCATTACATAGAAGAGAAACCACCAGTGACATTCCAGGAAATAAATACACATCTTGTTTTGTTTGAAAAATTATTTACACAGTATTGTACATAGAAGAGTTCATAAAATCCGAACTTCCATCCTGGTCTGTCAGTCATAAAAATATATATTTATATATATATAATATATAATATAATCTACAGTAAAAGGATGAACTACAATTACAATTACTGAAATAAACAAAAGATTGTCGATTGTGAGTGAATATACAGTACAATCACTGCTTTAAATGTCTGGTATACACAGTAGAAAGCACAAACGTGAGTGTGTGTGTGCGGGTTTGTGTTTGAGAGGAATCTAAAACGGATTGAAATTCCTGTTCAGTCTTTAACATTTTAAGACGCGTTGTGGACAGATCTCGAAACCAAATCAGAGCTTCACTCTTCGATGCATATGCATACTCTATTTTCTGTAAATCTTTCTCTACGTTTCCGATGCCAAGCCCAAAGTGGTGCCTGACAGCTCGCATTAGCGCTCTCTTCTACATTGTGTTGTCTCCATTGTGATGATACTGACAGTCTAGTGGCAGCCACAGGCTCTGACCACCATGTTGCGGTATTTCTTGAGAATGACATTGGAGCTGTCGTCAAAGTAGAGCACGGAGATGGCGTGGAGCTGCGTGGGGGCGCAGCAAGGTTTAGGGACCGTCTCTGGGTTAATGAAATGAACCTGCGGAGACGAGACAAACAACAGGGACCGATCAGCATTAGAGTTCATATTAAATAAATCATTAGTGACAAATCACCGTTCTACAGTACAGGCTGCAGCTGTTTGCGATCATTAAAGACAGTGGTTTGAACAGTGGCTGTATTGTCTTGACAGCTGATGGGATGATTAGACTCTTAACATGACTGCTGGGTTTGTCTTCTCCACTTTGATGGTTACTCACAAGGGTTTGCACAATAGCATGGTTTGTGGCATTCATGTAGGAGTTCAATGGGAAGGCACACTCTCCCTCACAATAGTACGCTGCGTATCCCTCCGGAGCAATGATCCAGTCCTGACAAAAAAAACACATAGAAAACCTTCAGTTTAATGTCATTTTAAAGGCCAGTGACTATTGGCTTCATTATCCGTATATTTAGCAACAACAAAACAAAGCTAGAGTTGGACTTTGCTGCATTCCATTACAAATATAACTAGAAAAGCACTCAGAGAACGCAAACCTCCACCAAACAGCACAGTTCCCCCACATATTGTGACTGACACCCTGCAATATTACACCCACATTTGTTTTTTTAATGTATTTTATTAGATTCTTGACACTGGAAATATACCCTTTGCAATTAGAATTACACTGATATCGTTATTTGTTGAATAGTTATGTGCGAAAATCAACATTTCCATAATGGTGGTTTTCTTCAGGATCCAGCTCCATAACTATTGATGCGTCCATAGAAAAGTCCATAGACTATATGAGAAAACTGGGGTTCCACTGCCATCTGGTGGACATTTGGTAGTACTACAACAATGTCAATAATAACTAATAGAAAATCCTTTTAAAAAAAATTCCTGGATCCAGACTGTGATCCGGATCACCTCCAAAATTTAATCATCCGTTCCTTGTCTCAGTGCGAACATTTCCTGAAAATTTCATTAAAATCCATTCATAACTTTTTGAGTTATCTTGCTAACAAATAAACACATAAACAAACCCAGGTGAAAACATTACCTACTTGGCGGAGGTAATAATAAAATGATTTAATATACATTTTAAAGTATTCCCGCTGCTACTGAAATGTATTACAAATTATTTTATCTTACTTATCTACTTTATCTTACTTTGTCTTATTGATGGAGGTTTTTTAGTTATTAAAAGAAGAGAAAGGTATAAAACTGTTTTATATCATTTAAGGAAAGTTTTAAAACTGCACATGGTCAGTTTTAATAACACCCACTCAGGGTTTTCATTATTATTATAATGGGTGTAAATTAATGAACATAATACCTTTATTGTCCATGTACAATGAACCGTGTACTTGCAAAACTAACTGCAATATAAAAATAAAGGTAACAGTGAAACAACTGAGATAAAAACAAAAAAAATAATTAATTAATTAAATACAAATGACATGAAAAAAAAAAAAAAAGCGACATAATTTTAAACCAAATAAACTGCAGCATAAATCAACAATTTTTGCATTTTGGGTCATTTAAGCTTCAACTTTTATAAAGCTAATTAAAATTTGCAGGTGTATATATGATGCATAAAAATAGCTTTACAGAATATATAACAATTTCTTAGTAATACTATAGTAATACTTTGTTCAGCATCTATAAATTAAGGCGTTCCTTGCTATTGCCTAAAAACTAAAACATCCAAACTGTTTTTTGACTGAATCATGGACGTGTAAAGCTAACAAAAATGTAAAGTGCCATCCAATTCTAGACTGAAAAACTAAACAAAATCAAACACTATTGCAAAACAGCATTAAATGTGTTCCTCATATCTCACAGAAAAGCCCAAAGAGGAACTAACTGACATTAGAGCTGATATTAGTCAAATCATATGAAGTGAATCAAACGCTGCGAGGATCGATTTACGTACCTGCCACCCCAGGTCTCTGAAACTGACGTAGAGCTCATGCTTCTTACACGCCTGCTTCTGATCAGTACTGCTGTTTTCTGAGAGAACGATGGAGAAAGACAGACAGAGTGATTATGTATTACATGCGCTATTATCCCAGTCAGCAACAACAGTTACTATTTACTTCAGTCAGACCCCAATTAGACAGAGATGATAAGGAGCAGACCTAAACACGGCCTAACTATAGGATCCTCGCACAAAACATTAACATGTAAACAACGGCTGAAGGAAATCACCTCCAGATACAGCAGCAGTTGGGTAATTGTTTCAAATGAGTGGGCCACCCTGCTTAGAGGTCACTCTGCTGGGCTTTGAGTTTCCACTGACTGAAACAGATGTGCACACAGAGCACGCTCACCACATATTTCAGAACTAAAAGTCTCCCTCCTCTGCTTTCACTCATCTTTCTATTACTTTTCCTCCTCTTTATGTTTTCAATGAGACTGTTTTTGATCTAATGGTATCTCTTTCTCTTCTTCTGCTGACCTCTGGGGCTCTGTGGTACATTAGTGCGTTGAAAGTGGTTCACATTGGAAAGGATCATGTGCGACTGGTTCTCATCATCCAGTTAAAGACCACTGGTATCCAAAGTTCCAAACAGGCCCATTTGGCCCATGTGCTGTGGCCCTGCTTGCCCCACAGCACACCGCAGATGTGTTCTGCCATAAAAGCCTGTGCTGCTTTACCTCCATGCAGGGAACTTGGCCCCGACTGCTCTGTAATGCTTGGGTAAATAAACAAAGACAGCAGAGAGATATTTGAAGCTCAAGCATTACAGTCTAGTGTTTCAGCACTTCACATAAACACAACCCTCACACCTCCAAAACAAAGACACTGATATGCATTGCATGTTTTATTGTTTGAGAATCGCATAAATTCCACTGTCAATTTATTGTTTGTCCTGCATGGTTTGAAGGCAGTATGCATGCCTGGGTGCGTGTGAGTGTGAGTGTGTGTGTTCTTGTCGACACATACTGGATGCATCTTCTTGTTTTATGGAAATATGGAGATTTCTCATACAGACCTAGAAGTAAAAATCATCTGTGTCTCATTCCACAGATTCCTCATTGAGCCAACAAAAGCCAAATTAAACCAGGAGTCAGCCCAGCACAACAGGAAAAGCCAGCGCTGACTTTATGCACAACACACACACACACGCTTTTGGTCTTTACCTGCAACGTTGGCCACTCTCAGTGCTTCTTGGCTCTTCGCCCCTTTGGAGCGGTTGGGGTTACGTTGTTTGGTCCCCCCGGGTGCTGAGCGAATGCTGCGCAGGTGCACCTCAGTGGCTTTGAAGAAGGCCACCATGAAGGGCTGTTTATTCTGAGGCCCACTGCGGCCAATCAGCCCCGCCACACGAGGATTGATACTTTCACCTTCAGAGGGAGACAGAGAGCGCAGTCAAACAGGTGTTGGCATGTTCGTTTTATTCATTGACCAATAAAGACCCAAAATCATCTACTGATGTAAAACGTTTAATAACTAATGAACCACTAATCCTACCAATACTTATAAATAATTGGTGTAAAATACAGTTATCCATCATTTCATGGTCATCAATTATGACCCATTTGGATGTTCATAGGCTCCGTAGTTACCATGGAAACGCTGTCATCTTCTACAACATTGATTCATCGGTAAAATCCGTGGAGTTGGATCAATGACAGTGGATGGACCCACTTGGTTTATGTTCAATTAATCATATATTCTACTGCAAACGTCCCTTTTTCTTTAGTCTTCTCTGTTTCTGATATAACCCTCAACTTTAATCTGAGCTTTTATGAACATGTACATGATCAGTAAATTAAAAACGTAGGAATACCAGATTTTTTACTTGAAATTGCAAAGGAAACTGAACATAATATTAGAATAAATAATGATAAATCACTTAAGAAATGTTAAAAATAGACAGAATTTCATAGAAGTAGCACTGGGTCTTTATGGGTTAATAGTAGTGTGTAAAGTAATAAAAACAATACAATCTTTATGGTATGCACTTGTTTAGAGATTAACTTGCACATGTGTGATACTTTTCCTCTGTGAATTCCTTTCTCTTTTTCTCATCCCTTTTTAACACTTTAAAGGCGGACATTATAACAGGTCACCTAGGTGTCCTCGTGTTTTCTTTGCAATAAATGTCTTTTTTGCCAATTCTTTTGCACCTTTGTTTTCAGGAGGAGCTTAACTTTAAATATCTGGCCATTAATTATCATTATTATAAATAATAAAGGCTTAAAACAGTGGGTTTTGGTAAAAAAAAAAAAAAAAATGAAACTGTAAATGTCCACAATGAAAGAGATTTTGAGATTGCAAAAATAAATTACTCTTTTACATGTTCCAACATGCTTTTTGATCTTAAACATTCAGTGTCCATATTCTGGCTTCATATTTTTCATTTTTTTTGTTTTTTTTAAGCCTGTGTGGAAGTCTCTGAAAGAGTTCCTGTCTACTTCTAATAGGGTTCCACAATAATGCCATAAAGTGTTGTAAAGTGTCACAAAAGATCTCAGCTTTCCAATGCCATTTGAAGTTTGTGGACAGTCCAAATGGTTCAGGTGTTACAGTAATGTGAGTTGTTAAAGGGTTAAACTCTATAATGTCAAGAATAAATGTAGGGCTGAACATCAAAGTTCCTGTATTTGTTTGCGTAGGTGTGTTTGCACATGCCACAGTGGATGAACATGGCTATCCATCGAAGAATGTGTGTGTGTGTGTGTGTGTGTGCACACGATCACCGTTTGGTGATAAATCAAGGCTTCTGGTTGCCGATGGCGACGGGACGTCCCATGCGCCTGTCTATACATGCTCAACTGTAACTCTTCAGACTCAATCCAACACATACACAAACCCACACACAACCTCCTGAGCATGAAGTACACTGCCTGTTTTCTTCATCACAGAACATCCTGCCATTCAGCGAGAGATAATATTCTCAAACGCTATCTTGTTCTCTGCAGACTCAGATGATGATGTTTACCTATGACGAACATCCAAACCTCCAGCTGAGATTTTATCCTTAGGATAATGTCGGGTATTTTCTGCTTGTCTGCTAATGAGGCTGTGGGTATGATGGTGGATGATGATGAAGATAAATAACGGCTGATGAATTATGAGCAGTGTGGTTTGATTTATCTTTGCTGCATTCACACAAAGGAAACTGATTCTTTAGCCTTTAACATTCATGATCAGGGCGGATAGATGACGTATTACAACTTAGCTCATTGTTTGCTGAACATCCAAGAGGAGTTTGGCATGATTTGTACAGTGGTAATTAAGTTTTTATGGAGTTAGTGTTAGTAGATGTGCTGCTACACATCTTGTTTTTTTGTAAATTAGACACAAAAACACAATTTTCAAAGTAAAATTTTAGACAATGGCTACTGCCACAGCACTGTGGCACAACATTTCAGTTTGTCTATTGCCACAGAGCCAATCAGATATTAGCATTTGTACTAGAGCCAATCATGGATACCGTCCCATGAACTCAGTCGCCTCTTGTTGCCACAGGACTGTGGCATTTGATGGAATAAATGACAAATTAGTGATAGTATATAGTACAGAATAGGAATTATTTTTGTAAATATATGTTGTTTTATGGTGTTCTTTGCTCTGGAGGGTGGAGAAGGTGGGTGGAGCTTCATGTCAGATGTGGCAGTGTGTTGTGTGAGTTCAGTGTATTAAGTCCTGTGGTCTGAATTTTGCAGCCTGAATGTTGTCCCAGTGGCTGATATAATAAATATTGATATTACATCAATGTCAGATCTACCTCCTGGCACCCTTGGCACTGGGAATTGAACCCAGTTCTTATGTGTTGCAGGACAATACCAGATGAGCTGAATCTCCACTGTTACTGAGTCTGACCTATTTGCCATTTGATTGTCTTGGAATGTTTTGGGATGAAACAAGTTGGCAGTCTAGACATGGTATAACAAGGGCGCTGATTGGCTCTGTGGTAATAGACAAACTGATATTTCATGCCACAGTACTGTGTCAGTAGCCACTTTGTAAATATTGTTTCAAGAGGGGTGTGGGTTTAGCTTCATGGCTACTTTCACAAGACTTCCCATCATTTTATTTTCTGTTTCAGTCTTGTCTATTCTAGTCTAAAGTTGTAATGTCTTCATCTTTGACTGTGTGTCTGACCCTAAGTGGCACCTGAAAACACCTGTGTTTCCTAAATGCAGTGATGTGCACTCATCTAAGAAACACTCACCATTTGTACTCTCCAGGGCCAGCTGTAGACCCAGATTCCTGCCAGGGTTCAGGACCCAGTGGTTACTGGTGGCTGTTACATCAAACACCAACCAACCCTCTTCTGCTGCCCAGATCACACGAGAGTCCAGCAGAAAAAGATCGGATTCCCTGGACATCACACACACAACAACAAATGCACTTGAAAACAGGTATAATATAACATAAATCATCAGGCATTAAACGCACAATTAGAAAAAAGGGGCCGAACCCTGGTGCCACAGTGTAAAGCTAAAGGACCGAAGCGCCCGGCGAAGTGTGGGAGTGGGGAGAGAGAGCCAGAGGAGTGTGACGGAGTGAAACACAGCAAGAGGGAGATAATGTAAGAGAGGGGTGGGGAGAGAGGGAGGAGGGCTCCAGATGGTGAGGCCCAGGGGAACACTTCATTTTCTTAATTGACAATAATGGCTTTATAAACGACCGGTCCTTTCATACACTACACACAGTCCATCACTGGCTGGAATTTTGTGGGAGAGCCAGAAAATCAGGAAAAAAAAAAAAAAAAAATCAAGCGGGAGAAAAAAACACAGCTGCAAAACAGGAACAAACTGTGTGAAAAGTAGCACGTCAAATAGAACGTATCCAAGACGGTTCTATTGTCCAGAAATGAACTCTGGATTTTCTGCTCTTTCACCATTAGAGACTAAAATCCCTTGTTCTTCATGTGGCCATTCATGTATCCCGACCTATTTTCTAACTGGGCAGATAGTGTGTCAGAGTGCCCTGGTTCATTCATGTACCCAGGCCTGTCTCTGGCAAAGGAATAAATGACTTTGTTGTTCCCTTTGGACAACAGAAACCTTTAGGAGAGTTCGGGGGGAGCAGGACATGGGCTGTTTCAGAGTTATATACACCTTCTGGATGGCCCAGATTAGCCGCACAGAGAAGGTGGAGCAAAGTCCTGTCCTGATTAGTGAAGCTGCCAGATCACCTCAGGTATTCAGGTAGGAGTTTGAACAACAGATTATATGTTTACAGTCAAAACTCCAAATTACATAGAAAACCCTTTACATAAATAATCTAATAATAATAATCACAATGTTCTAACAAATTAATGAAAAACAGGCAGTAATGCAGATAGTACGGATGAGTCATTATTTTATCATTTCTTTTCTGCAGAAAAAAATGTTAAAATGATGATGATGACATGTTTTACTTGTTTGTTTGAACCTGCACCAAAAAACATTCCATCTGGAGAATATGATTTGTACGCCAAGACATATTTGACCACTTTCATTGAAGTAGAGCTCAGGTCATTTGGATAAAGCTCTTGGTCTCATAATACTATTTCAATTAAATGTTCCGTCTTAGACATTGGTTTGATTTCATATGACTAGTTAAATAACTAAATTAGAAACTGGTAGTTTTCTAGGTTAACAAAAAACTAACCAAACAATATGCAAACATAATCTCCATGATGATATTTACACCCACCTGTCAGAGTGTTCCTCCAGTACCTGGTAAACACTGATGCGGAAGGTTTCATTATCATATCGTTCGTGGATGAAATCTTTATAAATCCGAAACTCTGCTGCAGTGACCGCTTCACCCTCCGGGATCCGTGACAGGTCAAATCTAAATTCTCGATGATGCCGCCGCACTGGAAGGAATTCCCTGTCGTGTTCCACTACAAAAACACAAACACTGAAATTATTGAACATGAAAAATGCCATCAGACAGATCATCTGCAGGGAATGAGTTCCATCAACCTCAGTGTTTAACCTCCTGGCAGGAATACAGAGCCACACAGTTCACATAAAGGTTTATGTGTGCATTGGGAAGCATGTTATAAACAAAACATATGTTTGCTGCAGTAATATAAAGTATATAAGTTATAGCTACGCCACACTCCATTATCATCACTTGTTAGCAAGAAGCTGATAAAACTTGTCAGAACCCGGGTCAGTCCCAGATTAAACATCTATGTATATGGAGTACACATGTTGGTCTATGATGGAAATGTTCATGATGACTGGAAGAAATGCATCTGGTGCGCACAGAGGCATGATAGAGAGATGCAGGCGAATTCTGACAGCTTTATGAGCCCCTTTCTTCTCCCTCTCTTCCTCTCATAGCCCCAGAGAGTCATCCAGTCTGCCCTTCATCTGGTTCTCATGAGCTGGGGGCTCCATGATCGGTGTACCCCATCTCTATCCCCTCTTCTCTCATCCCCATGT
>JAPSES010000236.1:2733420-2745656 GCA_029822895.1 Maxillicosta whitleyi
TCTCATCCCCATGTCCAAGCCTCAATACCCCACCCCCCCACCCCCAGATCCCCAAGACATGGCCCCCTTGACCCTGAACCTCTCATGTCTCAGCAGGACATCCCAGGGGTCAGAGCCTTGTCTCTCATCAGCGCCCATCTCTTCCCACACTCCCCTCCAGAAAGACCCCCCACAAATATATACCTACGGATACATGTGCAATCACAAATTACAACAACAGAAACATGTCTTTTATCCAGGGAAAAGTTTCAATTGCTTTATTCAGCCTCTGTGTTTTACCCGTACTGATACACACATAACACTGATATTGAGTTAAAGTTTTGTGTCAAATATTAATCAGTAAATTAGATGTTTTTACCAGAAAAAAATGAGACAGAGTGTATAGAAACACAAAAACATGCTATCATGCACCCTGTTTCATCATCCTAGTTGTACAAGGTTGACAGGAGGGAATTCTCTCCAGCTGACATCTCTTTGCTCTTGCCAAAAACAGCAAATCAGAGACTGTCGATTACAACCAAACACATATTTATCCAAGTTAAATGCCTCTGAACTCAGTTTGGCAGGGAAAATAAAGGCTCCCGACGTTTGCCAAATGTTCATGACACTGACAAACAGGCAACAAAAGAGACAAAAGTACACACACAGATACAATATTTCATAAAAAAGTACCATGACTACACACTTGAATCTTGACCAAAGTAGGTAAAATGATGTAAATGTCAAAATGAATGTTTCCCTATAGCTACAGCTTGAAATGGCGTCATTTCCTTCAGCGCACACCTGCCACTTTGTCTTCCTCAGCACCGTTTCCCCTCTGTCCCCCTACAGACTCTCTTATCTACATCCCTTTTTGTTTATGTCTCTATTAAACCCAGTTGCTGAAGGACATTATACAAAGGCAGCACTGTGAGATGATTGGCCAGAGCAGGAGTAAAGAAAGGATCTAATTACTCTTCAGCGAGGGACTGCTCTGCTCTCTGTTGGTCATTAGACAAGCCTGGCTTTAGGCTGCTATTGTCCTTCCTCTGCTACAGGCGTGTACATGGTTTAAAGCAGACGGACTCTCGGAGAAATCAATAAAGTTCAAGGCAAGTTGTTGTTCACAGTAGACCTGTAAGTCATTATCAACTCAGTAACATCCCTTTTTACTGACCTCCCTTTTTATTGCAGCCCCCTTTTCTGTCCACACTCGTCAACTATCAGGCCCTTTATCAAGCTCTCAGTCGCTTTTTTACAATGTTACGCTGAATGTGTTGACAATGCATACATTTTACTGTGTTAATGCTGTGAGCTGCTGGCAGTCACAAGTATGGTAACACTCACCTCACACTCATTACTCTACTGTGTGGAGTTCTCGCTTGAGTAATCCCCCCCTAGCCACAATTAAACCTTATAGTGTTAGCATTTAAGCACTTCATTCTATTTCACTCAATTATTTAGGCCAAATATCTGAGTGATTCCAGTCATACAATGTTTTAGATTATATTTAACGTAGTGTTGTGTCACAGATGAAAGGGAAGGCAACCAGGATGTGGAAAGCTTAGGATAGTACACACAGCCTGGCTCTCCAAATGTGAAACAAATCTGCTACAGGTGTTTTTAAAGCTCAGCCGTGCATTTCATCTTGTTTATTGGATCCATACAAAAAAACTAATTTCAAAGATCGGAAGTCGTGTTTATGCTTTTGAAGCATAAAATCCAATGTACTGTCGGCTAAACCTTTGGTGAACTGAACTCAGCATACATGTGATCCTTACATATTTAATATAAAGGTTATTAATAAGAATAATAACATAATTGTACATTATTTCACAGTGTTATTTTAACTCTTGTGTATTTGGGGTCAATCTGACTCCATTCAGCTGCCTTCTTCTATGGGATGTGGATCTGGAAGGCAGCAGAATGGTTAAATCAGGGATAAATGTGCAAGAATGCATTCTACAGCAGCTTTTTCCTCTATGTCCAAATGAAAAGGTTAACCTGCTAAACGCTAGGCCATTTAGTTTCCTGTTGGAATCATTTTAATGTAACGCAAAACAACGGATTTAGCCTAGATGAGCAGTAGCAGCTTCATTCATATAAACAACTACAGCAACTGTAGATCAGTTTTTCACTAATTTGGCTTGTTCAGTGATTTTTAGTGGTAGAGAAATAATATTGGATGCTGTTGGATATACTTAGTGTTAGCTAAGCACCACTAAGTCTGTTGTATTGGCTTGTTGTTTTGATGAAATTACTCATGGCATACACTTATCTTGGACTATAAGCTTGTTTTAGATATGTGCTCATTTAAGTGCTTGATATATGGGTTGTGTTCTGTTTGGCAAAAATTGGTTTTGCTGAGCTTTTAGCTGTTGTTTTTGTGTTATGTAGGCAGATAGCATGTGCATATTGCACAATATGACACATATAACAACAACTGGTTCCTAATTTCAATATAAATTATCTGCTTGGAAGGGGTGGAACTGAATAGCATAACGTTAGTTTCTTTGCAGCTTGGACATTTAACACATTTAAACACAATACAGCCAAGAGGTTTATAGTAAGATAATTTAAGACCTACCAAATTTAATACTTTTTTAAGGTACACAGATTAGTAAATTCAAGACTTTTAAGACTTTTTAAGACCCTTGCAGGAACCCTGAAAAAACAACATAGTGATATAGCACTACTATATTTAACTGCTTTATCCTGGATGCAATAACTGCACCAATACCAATAGTTAAAATTACATTCTGACAGCTAATCTTTGTTACTTTATGTTTTTTTTTTTTTTTTTATATATATATTTTTCTATTTTACTATCATCTTCAATATATATAAATAAGTACATTTTAAAGTGTTTCAGCCCTTTATCACATTATCTTTGAATGAACATAGACTCAAATATACAATTTTAGGAACCCCCTCCCAAAAAAAACCCAAAACTTTTGTTAAGCACAACTGATAAATATCCACCTTCACCATCTTACATGAACATACTGTATCAGTGCATCCCAACCCTGCCTCTCTGAAACTCCTCACATCAGAGGTCAGCTTCTCTACAGCCTCTAAACAGGGTCAAGATGTCTTATTACATCACACTGAAAGGTAATCATGGCCTTTTTGCCCTGTGATGCCAGAAAACTGTCATGAATTGAAGCTTTAAACACATAGATAAGATATTCTCCAGGACTGGTTCCAAAAAGGAATGCAACTTCTGTATATTTGAAAAACAACAGTTAGGCTATGCTCTCATGCATATTGGTTCTCCTGCATAGCTTTGTGCTCCGGGGCCTGCTTAGTGCTTTACCACACCAGTGACCTCTCCCTTCTCCAACAGCCCAGTGCAGGTGCACTCCCTCTGGGGAGAAAACCAGACCTGTTCTTTAGCCTCCAGTGCAGCCGCCCGCCCCTTTACTGTAAAAGCTCTTTATCTTTGCTTGTGAGAACAGCTGGCTGCTGCTGTGAAACACCCACACTAACTATTTCTCTCACTTTTCTTTCCATTTCCACCCCTCATAGCATGCATTTCATCTGTTTTATTGAAGAGAAAATTCAAGCAGCTAACAGAGTGAAGCTTTAGCTTTAGCCAAGATTCTGTCTTTGTCGGTTTCTTTCTCTTACAGGCCATTACAGCAGTATGGCAGTCATTAGATGAGGGGAAGAAGCACAGTTAAAGGCAAGTGGGTGCATTTATGACTTCCTCTGGGAGGAAGTGAGTAGCCATCACCCCACCTGTGTCACAAACATACACACATCACAAACACAACCTCACATGCCAGATGAGCGCTTCCTTCTGCTTAACCGGCAACCAGATCGGTCAGTGCTCCTCACACAGAGGGACACACACACACACACACAAACTACGATTGCCTGTGAAGTGAACAGTCTTGTGCGTCACAGCACGGTAACACAACCATTATGGGTTTCTGTAATCCATAATTAGAGCTGCATCAACACACGAACACACAAAGCACAAACACACCAACATATACACGTACACACTGAGCTACTTTTATCATTTTGTCTGACATCTAATTTGCTTTTTAAACAAACTGCTGATGATGCAACGTAATCCCACATCATTTGATTTGTGTAGGCCACACACGTGCACAGCAGCACACATCAAACACAAGAGGATGATGATGACTTCTCCATCCTCCAAACTTAAAGCACACCTGGCAACCAGAGGCTTACTACTGTTAAAACACTGTTAGCATCTTAAGATTTATGCTTCACTGCAGGGCATACAACTTCCTTATGCTACACAAAATCTCAGTTTTTTTGTCTTTTTCCTCCTCCTCTTTCTATTCTTTTACAGAATTTCTCTCCCCTCTTCTCCCCTCCCCTCCCCTCTGCTCCCCTTCTCCTTCCAGGCCTGCAGACCTAAGACACTTCTCCAACACCTCAGGCTCCGGAGCAGCAGCAGACAGATCTGACTGCTCGCATTAGCTCAAGTGTTGGGCACCTTCACACCCCTCAGTCCCGACCTGCACATTTCCGCTCCACAGCAGGGTGGGGGGATCTCACCCCGGCACTTCTCTCAACTGTTCGGCTTAAGCTTTGCTCCCTGCAATTGCACCATTAGTTTTTCTGATATAATTATGTCATCACCATCCCCACCTTACTCCACACCCCTTTAGACCATTTTTACCAGGAATAGACCGAATTATTTTGTCAGTATGCCAATAATAATAACAATGGATTCGATTTCTATAGCGCTTTTCTAGGCACCCAAAGCACTTTACATTATTGATCCATTATTCATTCGCTCTCACTTTCACACTCTGGTGGTGGTAAACTATATTTGTAGCCACAGCTGCCCTGGGGCAGGCTGATGGAAGTGTGGTTGCCAATTCATGCCAAACGGCCCCTCCGACCACCACCAAACATTCATACATACACCGGTGTGAGTGACACTGGAGGGTGGTGGGTGAGATGTCTTGCCCAAGGACACAGCACATGACTAGGACAGAGCAAGATTCGAACCCCCGACCCTTCAGTTACTGGATGACCCCCTCTACCTCCTGAGCAATGGCATCCAAATGGCAGTCAATATGAATGTTGGCCTTTTTTTCCCAAATTGTATTGCTATATAGTTATTGTTGTTATTTAATCCTACTTTCAGAGACATAAAGGAATCTTCATGGATGTAAAACAATATTGAAGGTTAAAGAACCATCTTCAGCAGTGAGTTGAAACCAACTTTCCGGTACATCTACAACTATTAAAAAAATAGTCTTACAAATGAGCTACTTATGAGCAAGAATCTTCGCTACTTGGAAAGGTCAAAGTAGTCAAACACAGATGAAACTCATCATGCAGATTTGACCAGTGCTCCATAATGATCTTGTTTCTTTCTATTGCTCTCATTCCAATGATGTTTTAAAGCACAGTATTGGGAACAAGTGGTCATAGTTTCCGTAAGCTAAAAGAAGAGAGGGGAAGAAAAATGGAGCATAAGTAAGGGGGGAGATGTTTGTACTATAAAGAGCAAAGAGGTTTTGATCTCCTGGGTACTGGGTGACTACCCACAGTAGGGCGATTACCACGTTTGGAAACATCCTGCCCACTGGCGACTCCTGATGACATCATGTTTGTGTGATGTATTTATACTGCTGTAGGGCCTGACAGCGCTGGCTCCCTGGGAAAGGGTCAACAGAGTTTCATGCTATAACTTACTCACACTTAACGATCATTAACTCACCGCAGTGTGTGTGTGCATGTGTGTATGTGCACACAATCACATACACATGCCTTTGAGCCTGCATTCATGCCTGTGTGCAACTAGAACCAGCAACCACAGGAAGAAGACTCTTTACATTTAAGACTTGCGGTCAAACCAAACTTTTGTGAATTCTCCAGCCTGCAGGCCATTGAGAGGTAAACTAAATGCAGCTTTTTTGACCTCTGTCTCTCTAACTCTCTCATTGCTGCCATCAAACATGTTTGCCCTCTGCACCCATAAACTGTAACTCCAGTTCATGCTTCACTGGGCATCATGGACCAGAGATTTATACTGGATATGTAACAGTCTGGAACTCTCAGGGACACAGTTTATCTGATTATAAAGTCTTTCTTTTGTAAAAACATGAATATTTTCTGCTGATATCTTACCTATACAGGTTTTGTTTAGTTCTTTTTTTTCTGGGATTTTTTTTTTTTTTTTTTTTGCCATCCTAAAACAATCAGAGTAAACGGATTTGTGTGCTTTGTTGTGTGTGGCCTCAGCTACAACATCTTTTTCTAAAGAGAGCTGGGGCTTCAGGGACTTAAGGTCCTTCAGGACCAATTGAGTCATCTTGGAAGTCGTTACAGAGACATCACCATTCTTTATGAGTTCTGTCAAGATTGCAAATTACTGAAAAGGCAACATGGAAACCACATCCTTAACCTACAGTGCTCATTGTTCTGAAGTGTGATATAATGTGTTGACATGCTGGGATAAAGGAGTGTGGAGAGGTCGGTACCAAGCAGTGAAACATCTTTTTCTGTTAATGCCCCTGTTACCTAATGCACTTCCCCTCCACTGTTGGTTAGAACAACTCAGGGAGCCACGGTCACAGCCTTTCAGTTTCCCCCACTCACTCTTCCCCTCATCCCCTTGTTATATGTTCTTTAATTTTGTGGCCACATGAGCCACACCCTCCTCCACCAGCCAAGCCACCCCTTATTATAGACCTCAGGAAAATCCACATACAATACACACAGTGGCACAAAGAGACAGATTTCCCGGTGACTACATAAAACCTTTTATGATTTCCTCCTGCATCCCAGAGCAGAACCTTATGCACATATGAGGGGCACGCTGGCACCCTGAATTTAACAGCTTGTTGTTTCTTTTGCTTAATTACAGCCTGTTCCTTTTTAAAATAAACACAAGGGCAACACAGCTGCACGCTTGCCTAAATAAATAGAAACCTGCCACATGCAATTCATATTCCATGCTGCACAGACGCGATATTTCATCACTTATCAAACACTTGCTTACAGTTATTGCTGAGCTTTTACAAGGGTTGATTTGGCTGTTGCAGCCTGCTGAGGAATCTGGTCAGTATTACTGGCTTCCGCTAACGCAATCTTCCGCTATGACAACTACATCACGCAGTGCAGCTGGTGACTGAGCAGGGTAGGTGGCTCTAAAATGGTGTTTTTACTGCACCTAAACACACACATAACTGCTTTCACACAAAGCACAAGATGTTCCTCGAACTAAAAGGAATAGTCCAAGGAATGGTCTCAGTTTAAAGAAATGTGTGGCATCCACTTGTGATGCACTTACACTCTTCACCTATTCCTCATATCTTTTTTCTTCCCATATATCTTTTTCTCTCTCTACTTTCTTCCATTTGCCTTCTCCTCTTCTCCCCTCCTCCCCATCTGTGTCCTAGTACCAAGTAAAGAGTGTTATATTTGTTTTTGCAGCAGTGGAGCTGTTGGTCCCAGGATCTCTGGCTGTGCTCTGGCCCACATCTGCTCTCTCGGCTTCACTGCTTGGTACCCACCATCGTAGAAGTGCAGGGGAGTCTAATGTGCTGCTGGCCACTGATAAGCCAAGGCCAAAGTAATCCAGATGAAAGAGCAGTGGCTGAATGGATAGATTTATTATTCACTCTTTTATCCTCTGCACTTTTAGAGTCTGAAATAATATATATCACTTTTTTTGTCTTTCTTTCCATATTCATTTTGTCATCTTGAAATTGGAAGTGAAAGTGATGTCTACCACAAATTTGAGATAAAGATAACTATAGAAAGAAAAAAATGAAGACCCAGAGCAGGAGAGTGAAATTATTACAAAAGTTAATATAAGCCCAACATTCCTGGCAGTGAACAAGCTCCGTTCATCATAGAGGGAAGCTAGAACGCCCGCTGCTCTGTACATCTGGGCCTTTTGACCACTCGCCACATTGTCAAGTCCCACCCGCAGAGTGTTTCATCATTTCTCCCAGCAAGTGCCTAAGCCTGGCCAAGAGCGCAAAGGCTCTGCTATGTGCATCCAGATGTCATTCTGGACTCCTGGGTTCAACAGGTGAATCTCAGGTGAGGTAATAAATGAAAAAAAAATAAATAAATACTATAATTTATCCTTAATCTAGCAAACTGTGCACTTTGTAAAGCTGTCAAGAGCTAACTACATGAAAGATTCTTTGTCTCCATTTGTGGTATTTATTTATACACCAGACTGCCGTGTAATACATCAGACTGTTGAATGCATTAGAGAAATTACCTGACAAAAAGGCATGGCTATCTGTACCAACTGTTACATTCCTCTGCTGCTGCTCACTCCCTGTCCAACAGAAGGCCATAAAACATGCACTCAATAACACTAATTAGCTCCAGAAACATTCCTTTTGGGCAAAAAAGTGCATGCGTCTTTTCCTCCATGTCCATGCACGCATGCATGTACGCATGCATAGCCTACTGGGTAGGTGTAAAGAAGCAATTACATAAATCTACAGATGGGAGAAAAGCTCCCAGCAATGTCAAGGACAGGCTGGATATGCAGAGGATTGACTGGCCTTCAACACATTCTTGCATTTTAATTTTCATATTCTCGTGAGAAAAGCCTTTTCAAACACATTTGGAGGAGCAGAACTGGTGTGAAGGTGTCATGAGGACAACTCAGGGAAGAAAATGAAGTGCATGGACTTGTTTATGAAAGAGGCAAAAATTTAGTACATAGAATGGGAAAGATGCATTTTTGGGCTCAGCGAGTGTGTGTGTGTGTGCGTGTGTGTGTGCGTGTGTGTGAGGGAAGGAGAGTGAAAGGTGGGGTGTGGAAAAACACACAAAAGAACTTGAGAAAGTGTTGAAATGTTTTATGTCTGGGAGCACGGGAGGTTGAAATCTCTAGAGGTGAGGGCCAGAGCAGGAGGCTGGAGACTAAACACCACACAACACCACAGGGACTGTATTATAACTAACTAATTAAAGCTGGGAAGTCAGTGCTGATAATCAATACTGTTAGTCCAGGAAGGTAAGGAGGGAACTGTGGTGTCGGATGGTCCTGTGTGTGCGATGTACTAGAGACAAGGCCAGACATGGAGCGGGAACACATTAGAGGTGATGGTAGAGGTCAAGATGAGGGGACTTGTTGGACTCTGAAAAGATAAAGTTTCTCTGCACAGCTGCTTTAGCCTTCAGGGAAACATCTGTATTAACCTCAGCACCACTGTGGAGAGGAATGTAAGAGGCAACAGAAAGAAGGGTGGAGAGAGAATAATCCAGGCTGTGAGATATGAACATGTTTTTAAAAAAAAGACTCATATTGGAGCTGTTTGCTTAAAATTTCAAGTGCGAGCCGCTCGGCCTCTTCACTGTAAAACAAGAGCAGATTTCAGCGTGTGCCTCTAGCGTGGCTGTAGTGTGACGCGACTGCTTCCGAGCATGCAGCCGTGAGTGTGTGAGCAGTGACACAATACTGTCTAAAAGCCAAAACCTCTAGTAAATCAAACTAATTTAGCAGTTAGACATTTATTCCTCTCTGCTCTCCATTACTTTCTTATTAAAACATTCAGTAAAGCATAAAGAGCTGGCAGACAATTGTGTGGCAGCTCCGATGGGAGAGGACAAGGGGGCGTGAATAGTAGAGGTGGCCAGGTGGTGCCCTGTCAGGTCACCAAGGTAACGCAGAGGATAATTACCTCCTAGTGCAGTGACTCACTCAGCACGCCAAGTCTGATACCATCCGTTCAGAGCTTCAATACAGGCCGCGCTTTAACATAATGCCTAAAAACTGTCCATGTGCAACATCAGAGCTCGGTTTTTATGCGAGACGACGGCTGTCCAACTCGTACATACTGCAACAATGAGATAAAAAAAAAAAAAAAGGCAGAGGAGCTATGTTTGTTTTTCCCTTTTCAGTTCCATTCAGTTAAATGTTTCACATCTGCTGCTGATTAACAGCAGCACAACCGTTGGCAATTACAGGAAACCTGGCAGTTTGTTTTTCAATGACTTGATATTTAATCACATTTAAGATGCTATTTCTTTTTTTTACAACAGCAACTCCTCTGCATCTACAGACGTCAAGACTCACTGAACAGCGTCACTGTTATATAGCCTACATAAGGAACAATCAACCACTGTTAGGACACTGAAAAAGCCATTACATATGTAAATATAATCTTATATAATGTCATTGTTACTGTGTATGTTACTGATAAGGTGATATATTAGTGTCAAATCCATTAGTGTTTAGTGACATCTACGTCTGTGCCATAAAAATAGGTTGCATATATAATTTATAGATTTACATGCATGATATTTGCCACTTTATTTGCCACATTCAGTGTATCTGAATAGTATGTGTTTATGGAATGTTTTAACTGTTGTAACTTGAAACATATAGTCACAGTAACATAAACATTAAAAAACAAACAAAACATTAATATGTTCTGGCAAATGTGTTAATGTGTTAAGTTAATGTGTTGGATTAGTTGAATGATTGGATGCGGTGATCATTAACAATTATTCATCACCTAACACTCACCCTAGGCTACACTATTAGATACTAGTTTGCGTGACAAGTTAAATAAAGAGGCTGTGACTAATACATCTCATGATTACATTTTACAGTAAAAGGCCTTAAACCCCCCTCCCACACAAACACAGGTAATGATGCTGCTACTGTTTCAGTCATCCAGGATGCAAATAGCAGACATCCAAGTCACAGCCCTTTCCTGTTGTTTGAGATGTACAAACGGGCGGTTAAGGTTAGGCGTTATGAGTGTTTGTGCGTGTGTCTGGATGGCTCAGTGTGACTGGCTTCTATGAGAGTTTAACATGAACTGAACTGAACTAAACTGAACTGAACTGCAGTGCGCCAGCTCAGCACTGGCCAACATAGTGGCCAAAAGCCCTGGAAGCTGTGGTTTGTTAAGGAGGAAATGCCTTAATTCACAGTGGCTGAGGGTTAATGCTGCCAGAGACCACTGGGACTGCATTAAAAGATTATTACAAAAAGGATGTGTTTATGTAAGAATATGTAAGAATGTGCATACAGAGAGATACACACACAGACAGATTAATATATTAAATGTTTCAACAAACTAAAATAACCCCTTTTCATGTTTTAGACCTTTTTTCCCCCTCTTCTCTCCAGAAAATGCCACCTTGAGAGGATATATGTATTGTGTTAACTTGTTGGCGTGTTATTGTGGCATGTCCTGCACACACCCAGTGTCAGGGTGACCTGTGTTACATTTAGCTGTGTACATTCTGAATGTATGCTGTAAGCCATTTACACAGCTGGGTCTTTTAAACTGAAGTGACTCAGTGAGGGGACGTCCCTGGCCTGGGGTCTGTCCCAGAACCCACACCCGCCCTTGCTGGCTACAGTGCAGCACACAAGTAGACAGCAAAGTGCATCAGCTCCCTTCATGGGCAGCTGCAGAGGATGATGTTGACGTTATATACTTTATAGATTAATGTGTTGTTAAAAATAAATAAGTGGGAGAATGCACCAAAGCATGCTTTTTTACACTGGTGTGAGGAGTTTGCTGTAAATACAAACTACAGTGTAGTGCATGCAAATAGGCCAGTATAGAACGAACAAAGTCTGACTAATATACCTTGGCAGGACAATTACAGAGACATGCAGAGTTTTAAATAACAGCCACACTTATTTTGCTCTCAGACAAGCTAAATAAAAAAAATAAAACCCACAAAGAGCAAATGTGGAGAGGAAGGAATTTGGAGAGGAAATAGTCAATCCATTTGATAGCCATCACTTCTCTGTCCGTCTGTGTCTGTAAGTGTGTCCCTCATATGAAGGGTAATGAAGCAGAATATTATCTACTGGTTTGAATCAAGGCGCCTGGGCACATATTAGATGGTATCACATGAGGCTCAGGGACAAACCTAACAATGAACCATACTGACAGATGCAACACGTGGCAGATAGCGCCGACAACGCAGCGACAAACGCCCACGTTATATCCAAATGAGTGACACACATGGGAGCACTGATTGCATACTCTGTGGAAGACTCAACCTTGGCAAATGCCAGAAGAATTACATTTGGTAAAAGACCTCATAAAGGGAGTGTGACTCGTGTTCCACAATTCTTTAATATATTAAATAAAACTGTTCTAATTCTTCAGTGCGACCCTTCCTTGTTTAGATTTTTGCTTGCTTTAAGCATCATCAGGACAAAAGAAATGGACCCAACCATCTTTCTTTCTTTCTTTCTTTCAAAAGCTCTCTTCTTCAAGACAGAGGCCCTTGACTTTGAGCCTCTGTGGTCAAAT
>JAPSES010000236.1:2747514-2773764 GCA_029822895.1 Maxillicosta whitleyi
TGTGTGTGTGTGTGTGTGTGTGTGTGTGTGTGTGTGTGTGTGTGTGTGTGTGTGTGTGTGTGTGTGTGTGTGAGCAATGAGAAGCGGGCATACCTAAATTGACAAAACTCATGACCATGTCTGCATCGTTCAAGAAGTTGTTGTCTTGCAGGCTGGCTATCGGGGGCCCCTGCGTGGTGAAGACGGGTTTGTAGGGATAAGAGTATCTGTCCTCGTCCCCCTCTGTGGACATGGCGTTGTACAAGTCCAACATAAACATCGGGGCTGCATTGTGCTTTCCGTGGAGGTGGGGTCGCGGCCGGTGTGGCAGCCCCAGGATCGACAGGATCTCCCGCTGCATCTCTCTGCGCTCCTGGCTCTTAAGACGACGGTGGATGAAACTGGAGTGGAACTCGTTGTCCAAAGTAAAGTTCGTAAAGGCCGAATCTGCCAGGACGCAGTAGCTCCAGATCAAGAGCAAAGCCGGAGCACGTTTATCCAAAATCGGTGCCATGGTAAGCGTGCGTAATTGCGCCCCAGTCAGTTCGCCGAAAGTCTGGAAAATGGATATTGAACTTGGAGCAACGGGCAGCCTGTGTTCAATATCCAAAAATCAAATATGGGCCCTCATGTTGAGGGAAGTTCTCCAAAAATTAAGCATCAACGTCACTTGAAAGTTTTATTATTATTGTTATTATTGTTTTTGAGCGTTGACGCGGACCTCAGTCCTCATCTACAACCTGTAGCCAACAGCTACCAAGTGGAGTGTGGAGTGTGTGTTTCACCGGTACGAACAAGTAGTGAGGAGGCGCCTTGAGCTGGGAGGAGCAGTAGAAAGACAGACAGACACACACACACAGAGAGAGAGAGAGAGAGAGGAGAGAGAGAGAGAGAGAGAGAGAGAGTATTTGTGGTTGTCAGATGGAGATAGAACTAAGTTGGCTTTTGTTACCACTTGGAAAAGGGCTTGAGGCTGCATGTGCAAATACAAAACGGATTAGGAAGGTATTTGTGTCATGATGCTTCAGTTTATGATAAAGCACATCTCGTCATTCCTTTCCCACTAGTCCACAGTACTGTCCAGTCCCCTTGTGTGTGTTTGTGTGGATTCAGTAATAATAGATGTGCAGACAGTGGCAATAGTGTTAGTGCACTTATGGAAAATAACAGACTTCATATCAGCAGGTAATTATTTGCCTCCGTGGGTGAATACCTGAATACTGGGAGAGGTTGTAACATGCAATTGCAAAGCTGCGGCTACAACAGTTACTCAGTGATCTGCAGGTGCACTCTCTAAATACCTCGGGTCACGTGGGTCGACACATAAAAGTCAGTTGTCTTTTGATGTCGAAGTCCCCTTATAGCGTTGCCGTTTCACGCTGGACTTCTTTGGGGGAGAATATTCAAGTTCTCTGTATTGGAGAGGAAGTTTGTGACAAAGGCAGCGGTGGAAAGACAGAGAACAGACGGCAAAGGAGGGGTGCAGATGTTTGGCAGCTGCTTCATCACTCCATCTGCCCCCCTGGCCCCAGCACCTCTTAAACACCACACTTTAATGGAACGCTCTTGACCCTCTTGTGCGCTCTGCTCTCCCTGACACAGGCAGAGGGATTTCAGATGGCCCTTGTACAAGAAACAAGTCCTAAAAACTTTTCACTGCACAGAACTTAAGAGTTTTAAAGGCTCTGTAGTCGGGATGTTTCGGGCTATGCGATACAGCTTGCCAGGTGATTTTTATGACAATAAAATTAGACTTCAATGGCACAGCAAGGGAGGCTGCCAGACGGCTTAAGCTATGATTGCAAACAGAAGAAGGGAGGAAAGGAGGTAGAGTGTGTCTTGGGGTCTTCTACATTTAGCTCACCCTCCTGCCCATTTAATGTGGTTGTTCTGGTCTTCAAAGGTGCTCCGCTCCTCTTTTTCCAATGACAATTCAGCGTGGTTGAAAGCCTGAAAGGTTACATAGCCTGCCACTACTCATTCTGTATATGTAATCCCCTATTTGCTTTTAAATGGCCTTTCAGTAGTAGCCTGTAACATATAAACATCTCCATCCGGTTCCTCAGATAGAATCAGCTAATGGCCGCAGGTGTTTACATTACCGCAGTTTCCGACAGAGAACTTGAAAGGGTCTTAGTTTCGGCTATAACTATACATCTTCCATGCTTTCTCTCTCACACACTTTCTTTCCCTCCCTCACTCTCTCTCTCTCTCTTTCATTGTCTTACACTCATTCTCTTGGCCTCTCACCCTTTCTCTCCTGCTGCTGTAAGGTTGGTGAGGTCAACCCCCCAGTTATCCTCCAACAACCCCCAGCCCTGGGCTTAGTTTGTGCCCAGAAAGGGGCTGACGATCCTGGGCAGGACAATAGGGAACAGACCCCCCTTTGTTTGGGCCTCCATGGGCCTGGTGACAGTCACAGTAAACAGTGGGCACAGGCTGAGGCCAGGCTGGGTGAGCTGCACTGAGGGGCCTTTGACAAGGAGAACTAAAGCACAAAAGCAGACCTAAATCTTCTATTGACAGCATATATGTAGAAAAAAACTGCATCTAACTTATCTTATTGGACCCGTTGTGTTTTTCCAAGATAACACAGAACTGTATACGTGCCACTAAATGAGAGCGATTTGTTACTAGTATTATTTTAGTGCTGATCTTTGTAACACTGACAGCTGTTGTTCATTAATTGAACCGTCAGGACAAACTTACTTAAGTAATTATTATCACATGCTTCTTTTTCTTCTTGCTTTCTTTCAATAATACATTTCACTCAGTTCTAATTAAACATTTGGCCTGAAGCATTTGGATTGCGTACGCACACACACTCCCCATTGGGATCTAAGAAAGCTTTACACAAATACACACCTCCCCAGTCTAGCAGGTTGGAGCATGATACGAAGTTATAAAGAAGACCACACGCAGCAGTGTGAAGCATCTCTGGAAACTCTTTCACACCCCCACAAACACAAGAAAATTTCACACCTTTCATCTCTACATTATACTGGCCTCTGTCTTCTCCTTTTATATTCATGGTTATAGTTGGTCCTCTTCCCGTCTGCCTGGTTATCTCAGTTAAGGAGCTCAAAGCATGTGGTCAGAGGTCAGATTAATATTTATTTCATGTGTTGCCTCAGAGAGCAGCAGGCAGCAGTCCTTTGAAGGCCTGTGGATATGGGGAGGCAGATGAGGGGAGGGCGGCGGTCTGATCAGGCAGACCCACAGACCATACAGTAAAACTTTTTTTTTTTCAGGGTAAACTGACCCTCAAATAAAGCAGTGTGGGGTCGGGGTGCAAGGACAGGAGAGGGTGGAGGCACATTTTTTCCTCTCCCCCCTGTCTGCCTGTCCTGTCCGCCCTTGTCTACGTTCTTGGCGTAACCCCACTGTGTGCGCTGTACAAACCTGCGGCCTGTTAAAACAGCCTAACCAGGTGGAGCTGAGCTATTGCAAATGTTCCCTTTCTGGTGTCTCACACTTCCAGGGGCCTCATGAACATATGAGACACAGCTGTGAGACAGGCAGAAGAAAGAGAGGGGGTTGGTATATAAAACAGCTCCAAAATGCATTCAATATTACACTTACACGCTTTTGGGGTTAAATAGCATTTTGAGAATGCACAGATGGTATTAAGTCTGCTTTGAATGTATGTTATATGACTTGATTTTTATTGTTGATTTAATAATGTAATGTAGCTGGTTAAAGAGAATCAATTTGCTACTCACTCATAAATGTATTAATCTTATAGGAAAATGCATCATGTCTTGTGATGCAAATAAAATTATGTATTTTATACATGAAATCTATTTCTTCAAAATAAGTGAATAAAGTGTAAACTGTTAGGCTTAAACTCGCTTTTAGGAAATGCTACACCAGATAATGTTAGCGATGAACATGTATGCAAGGTACAAAAAAACTAAGGTAATGCAAACATTTTATCACATATTTCCTTAAAGCTACAACAGAAGAATGAAACATAAAATTGGTCTCTAATAGGCCAGAAAATTACTTTCATGACAGTGGTGCCGACACATAACTTTTAAAAAGGCCTTTCAATAGTAGCATGTATTCAGGGTATCTATAGTTTAATAAATGATTGATTTATGTGGAGTATCTTGTTTTGTGTTTCTATCACTCAGTAGCTACTTTTTCCTGTATCCGGTGTGTTCTGCCACTCCAGTGTCTCTGCAGTTGGATATGACACCCAGAAACACCAAAGGTACTTGGATCTGATTTATAGCTCTCACCAGTCCAGCCAGACTCATCAGTTATAGCTGGTGTCACTGACAGTCAGAGATAGCGTTTTAGTTAAGCTTCCCATAATGCCTGGCTTAGTACAGCTTATCCAACGCAGGATGTTATCACTCTGTCACTTGTGTCATCAGCACAGAATCTAAGTTTGACACTGAGCTGGTCTCTTTGCCCCACCACATACTTATCAGCATCCATTACTGAGGTGTGAGGGCCTGATAAAGGTCTGTAAGGTCCGTGCAGGTCCCATTTAGATTCTTGTCTCTGTAGCGAGAGGCCTTGCCCCTTTGACTCCTGCACTCATCACTCTGTAAGGCTGTGACGACCTGTCAATCACAGAGGACCTTGGGTGATCAGTCAGCTCCTCTTTAAGGGATGCTGGTCTGAGGAGCCATTAGAAAGGAGGCAGCATAGCCAGACTGGCCTGGGCCAAAAGCTGATGAGAAACAGAGGAGAGCCTGAGGTAGGGAGTGGGGGGGGGCAGAGGAGCAGGAGGTAGATGTGCTGAACTATGTGGATTGTGAAGGGAGGGCAGCTCTGTTTTCTATTTGTGAGGATTAGGTTGACAGATCTGTATTTAGTTTCTTTGGGCCTCTAGCTGCAGCTAATCCCCCTCACCTGCAGCGGGTGCCCCCCTTCTCTTTCCTCTGACCCTGCAGCCCTCTACTTCCCCCATGTTCCCCCCTCCTGCCCAGCACAAACACTCATCCCGAGACAAGCACATGACTCGTTGCACTCTGTCTCCTCAGGTTAGGGCCTCACACTCGACACAAATCTCTCCTGGGCCAAAGGAACAGCAGGGGTCTCAGGCTTTCTGGAACAGAGGAAAAAGGACCCCCGCAACCTGTGGTCTTCCACATTAACATTTTTTTCAGCTTGGGTGAGGGGTTGTCCCTCATCACTTAGAGATAGCAATTACTCAGAAATTAAGAGCCATTACTACGGAAGCAGCTTGTCAAAGTCACTCAGGGGAAAAGGGGGACCTTTGGTAAAGCTGCACATTAGGAAATATTCAGGGTCAGGTCAGGGGCACAGACCTCTTCTCTTTAGATCCTGGCTCCCACACACTGACCAGGCCTTCACACTGTGAATGAAAGACTGCAGTGCCTCTGCAAACACACACAGCATGCCTGCCAGCAGCTCTTGAAGGTGGGGACTGTGGATGATCTAATAGTTCACAGCACATTTCTCAGTTTAACAATAAATTGACACGATTGCAAGATGATGCAACACTAAGTCAGAGATGCAGACAAAGATTTGGGAGGGGACATGGAGTAATATGAGGGATTTCCTAAAGATGTAATACTTAAAATAATTTGTCAATGACTGTATTATACACATTGGCATTCATATTATCTTTTTACTGGCGTCATCACAAACATAATCAACTTCAGACTTTAAAATTCTGACCACACACACAGCAGGCAAATGCATCATAGAAATTTGGTTTCTCTGGGACACAAACCACAGTCACCACTTTCCACCCAACTTCCAAATCCACCACACACAAACAGAAAAACACACATACACACGATAGACACACCTTTTGGACAAGTAACAACAAGCTCAAGTAAAGGGTCTCATTACTGAATGCTACAGAGTTGTCTAAATCCCACGAATAGGCCTACAAAACAAACAATGTATGCTGCACACACACATTTATTAATGGTATTGTTAATGGATAGATTGTAAATGTGCACTCACCATATCTTGAAGAGGAAGAATACATGTTTCTTGCAGCAATTTTCCAGGCAACTAGGTAGGATACAATTCAGTTTGGTGTTTATGTCCTAAATGTGCCATCCCGATAACACACACACATACACAAACACACTGGAAGGCAAAAATCTAAAAGTACAAATAACAGAATACATTTTGTGATCTGTAAAAGTATATAATAGTAGGTTTGACATCTTGATTTTTCATGAAAAGCTGCATTACCCCAATGTGAGACTTTAACTTGAAATTTTGGTCAAAATAATTAGAATAGAATAGAATAGAATTTAATGTCTTTGCAAAACACAAGTAGTACAGTGCAGTTTTTTTTATGCTTTTGCTATGAGTACACGTACCTGCAGTATATAGTTCTAATAGTTTCCAGTATTTTGTTATGGGTAACGATTTGTAATCCTGAATAGTATGTTACTCACCTTTACTGATTAATATGAGGATGTGGTTAGTGCTCCATATTCAGGCTATGAATTACATTACATGTTAGCATCATTTATCGCGTTATCTTAACATCCACAGTTAAACAAAGTCACGCTTCCTGTTGACCAATACCTGCAGCAACGCAGATTACGCGAGATTTTGATTGACCTCGCGCGGGAACTTTGTTTTCTGTCATAAATAGTCATAAATTGTATATGGAAGGTGTTGAAATACATCATGGAAACTGGGTTGTCAGATTTTTTTTCTGAAATAGACAAGCTTCGTGCTCAATTATTGAACAGTCTGGATGTTATGACAGATTATCAGCGCGGTCAAGGGGAAATCAGCAGGTTTGTACACCTGCTCGTGCTACTACCTAACATTAGCTAATGTAGCTTTAGCGAATCTATGTCAGGTGTTCACATTTCACCCAGAGGTCAGTCAAGACGGCACTACAGATAATGCTCTCCTGATATACATTAATGAGGGCTTTTGTTGAAGTGTGTAGATTTGCTGTCGAATAATCTGTATCTACAATGAGCAATGATATTTAATTTAATATAAAAATAATGCTAAGTAATGTCGTATAGCTTGACCATTGATAAAGCTGTGATACAGCTTCACCATTTTTGCAGTATATTATTTATAATTTTATCATTATATCTGTAGATACCAATTACCATAATACAGGATTACATACCGTACATTGTGCGTATAATTATGTTGTGTTGTGACAACTTTGTTTTCAGAGTTTATTTTGTTTACATCATCAAATTAAATATATCAGTGTCTTGATATTGTGCTTAAATCTAAACTTGCTTCGATGTTGAACTTATATATTTTCATTATAATTGATTTAATATTCTACCTCTGCATTTCTTAAATACGTTTGTTGTGCTCTTACCATAAAAATGTAAGTTTTGTTCATCATATTTTATTTAGCCTAGTGTAAGTCAATCATTAAAATAGCCACACAAAAAAAGATAATTTGGCATTTATCATGGCAAATAATAACAGGGTTTGATATAAATGTTTTGTTATGATAACATTATCAGTTAAATTGCCCAACCCCAGTGTCCATTTTTTTAATGTGATGAAGTGTGCTGATTAGCCAGGTTATCCAGGTTAATCTCTGGATTAGTCAATCACCAAACAAAACTCTGTGAATTTTAGCCTTAAACTGTAATAACTGAAAGTATTTTACTCACTATTAATGTATTGATGTTACAATATTAAAGTACCTGCACTGTGGAGATGCCATCCTGTTTATAAAGTTAAGCTGTTTTTTTGTTATATAGTCGTTCACATTTTAACTTTATTACTTCCAGCAGGGAAATTCTGACCAACATTGAAAACATAATCCTAGGAATAGTGACTAGTCTCTCAAAAGATGAGGCCCCTGTCCTGACTCTGCCCAACAGATCCAGCTGGGCCAACGTCAGGTAAGATGATGTAAACACACTGAAGCATGAAGTTTTTCTGCCCACCATGAACACTGCAGTCATTTTACACACCAACTGTATGGGATCCAAGTAGTCCACCTGACCTTTTAAAAGATAAACACAAGCTGACATGTTGTGTAAAGAAATAAATAAACATTTACTAACTTTTTTGTTTGGAGGTCAGGCCACACAAGATGATCATACTGGCCTGTAATGTCTTAAAAAAGAATTACAGACTTCAGCTATGTCTGAATCTGTGTAAAGGATGTTTAAAGCCAACAGGGCAACCAGGTGGTAAAAATACTACTTTTAACTTTCAACATTAGTTCAAGAAGATTGAAGTTGAAATAACTTCCTGCTTCTTAGAAGATGACATTCTGATAAGGACTTGAAAAGCACACACACCAGCCTTATGCTAAGAGCAAACACACTGTCTGGTCTTGTTTGGATCAAACCTCCTTGCAGCTTAAAACACAGTCTGCCTCAGTGTTTTTAAATATGAGCACCGCCACGAACAGAAGAATGAAGATGATGTTTTATAAGGGAGGCTGTGTGACAGGTAGCCCTCAGGCCTTGGGGATTTTTAGGTGATTTACAGGCAGAGGATCTGATTTTCAAAGCTGTAAAACTGCAGTACATGACTTGTTTAGATTTCTTTGATTTTTTTTCCAGGTTCAACAGCACCATTGGGCTCCAGATGACTTCAGGAACTTCTGTCACCACCATTAGAAGTGACTGTCCTTCATCTGTCACTAAATTTGGTTAGAACACGCGCACACCTGTTTTTATTGTTTTAAATGTTCTTCATATGTGCCTTTAATGCCTTGAAAGCCGTCATTCCTTTATTCTGCTTTTCATGTGGCTTTCATTTATATTCATGGTAAACATCTGCATAAACTGCAGAAATGGCCATAAAAGTCAGACTTTGAGTTTTAGGTGACAAATTGGCAGAGACAGAACATGTTGAAAGAGGGTTTTAGAGCTTGGTTTACCACATGGATACCCTAATTAGGAACAGAGTATTTTTGTACTCCAGTATGTTGTATCATAGTGAGTGCAGTGTTTAGTATTTTGTGGATTATTATTTTATAAGTAAAAAATTGTGTTTTTTTTTTTTTTTTTGTTTTTTTTTTTAAGCACAAATTCTCAAGATCCTCTCAGTCATCTACAGACTTGTGCAGAGCAACTCATACGCAACAAAAAGGTTGTCATCTTGTCATTTTAATATTTTTCAGTTAAATTGTACATGTATATTGTGTGTGTTTTTCTATTTTTGTTAACATGGATTCTCTATTAATTTTCTATCTGCAGAGACATCTATTACAACAATACACAGCTGTTTGGTTCACAGGCAACTGTGGATGGCATAGTGGATGATATTTCCTGTATGCTTAAAGTTCCTCGCAGATCCCTCCATGTGGTAGGAGAATATGATGCTTGTGTAGCAGAAATACAGACACTGAAACTTTGAATCAAAATGTGTTTTTGTCCTAAGTTTAGACCTCACACAGATATCATCTTCTAGCCAAACATTTTAAGAATTCTGCTCTGGTTTATTTGTGCGGAAACACCTGTGGGACACCATTATATGGTTCAATTAAACTAAGAAGTGTTTATAGTTTGTTTTATGAACCTGCATTTACTCATTCGTGCATTATGCAACTACAACATTTTACCATCAGATGGCTACATCCAAGGGATTAATCTCAGGTGATCTGCGCTACATGGAGGAAGATGGAACACACATTGACTGCCACTCCAGGTCCGCTGTAAGTCCAATTAAACTTAACTGCTACACTAAAGAAATACTTTATTAGTATTAATTAAAGTTTTATTTACATCTCATTTTTATCACAGTTAAGTTGTTTATGGCCTTAAGGCCTCCAAAAAACATGTTGAATATTTTAGAAAATATTTTGGAAGGTTTTTTTTTTGTTTTTTTTTTCTTAATATAAAACTCTAAAAGCTACATTGTTGTGGCATTGTGGCCTTTTTCTTTTTTGAATGTCATGTTTCCACTCTGTATGGTAAATGATGTAGAACGGACAACAAACAGCATGCAAACATGGCTCTTCACCACCACTAGTTCCACAACACTGCAGGATACCTTACAGTGTTTCCTGCCAAAACTTGTTCTACAAAGCTAACATTTAAAAAGAATACAATGGTGATTGCGTCTTTTTTCTACTACAATATAATTTTAGAATTTTATATTTCTGAAAATACAATGAGTCGTTTTCTGTGGTTTTTGTTTTGCTTTTAGGCTGTTGCAGTTTCATCAAACATTGGCGGGATTAGGAGTATCCTCTGTCGTGCCTTTTAGAGTGTGTTTTTCTGCGCCATGAGATCTAGTCAGATCAGCTCTGTGTGCTTTATTGGCATGAATGTCATGGTGAAAAGCACTGCCAAAGCAAGGATAGCATCAAGAATTCAATAAAGACATGAGAAAATAATAAGTTCTTTATGCCGGTGTCATGTCAGGTTTCTGTTTTCCTTGACTGTGTACAGATATTGTATCCTCTGCCAGATTTATCTTGATAGTCGAGAAGGATGCAACATTCCAACGACTGCTGGATGAGGACTTCTGCACCAAACAGTCTCCGTGCATCATTATCACTGTGCGGTTCCTTTTGTTGACAAGTGTATTTAGGATTTTGTGAAGTGACCCTAAAGGGCATGATGGCGGGCGTTCCATGTAAATAACAGGTGTGTTTGTGGGAGTCAGGGTAAAGGCGTGCCAGATGTGAACAGCAGGCTGATGGTGAGAAAGCTCTGGGACACGCTGCACATTCCCATCTTCGCTCTGGTGGATGCCGACCCTCACGGTACGCATCTGAGTCCAAACCTGTTATGCCTCTCACATACCTCGCATATTTACACACGTTTAATAGCACTTGACTTTCTTTTCATCTCGACACACACAGTAGGGTTGCATGTGTCACTGAGCCGGCAGATGTTTGCACCTGTCCAAAACGACACAGTGCTTAGTCTGGCTATTATTTCCCCTGGTGTGATCTTGTCCAGGCGCGGTGGCTCAGTTTCCATTCGTCTCCATACCTCTCTTTTTCCCACTGCATGGCGAGACACATATGTAATGCTTTACTTTGTTCTAACCTCTTACACATCTCACAGGATAATTGCTCTGGTATGTCAGTGATTGCAGCGTGTCTCTGTCTCTCTGACTTTCCCAGGCATTGAGATCATGTGTATCTACAAGTACGGATCATTGGTGAGTCCTGCCATGCCACTTATTATCCACTGTGGCCTGTTTAGTGTTTCTCTGTTTGTAATATGTAATTTACAGTAAAACAGTTGACCAATTGTGTAACCCAGAATATTTGAACTGACGTGGAATGGATCGAAAATGATGAGTGACTGGCTGGCAGTGTCTTTGTTTGTAATCATCTTCATGTTTACTCTCTTTATTGTGAACATGTGTTCGGTAAAACCACATAATGTAATGTACAGCGCTGTGTGTTTATTTTAGTTATACACTGCCTATAAGTATGTCTTGCATCTGTGTGTATGTGTGTGTTTGTATGTGCATGGGTTTTTCCACAGGCCATGTCATTTGAGGCTCACAGCCTGACCGTCCCCAGCGTTATGTGGCTAGGCCTCCTCCCCTCTGACCTCCAGAGGTTTGGACTCACCATTCGCTACTTCCTACTTCCTCCTCCCACCTCTAATTGGGATTATATTCTGGGGATATTTAGGTTGTTTGTTTTGGTTTCTGTTGCTGTTTCCCTCAGCTTTCTCCCTTAAAGGCATCTTGCATCTGAGAGCATTTTAAATATACGTCTGGCTGAAGAAATTTAGGCTAAACAGAGCTTTTTCATATACATTAAAATGCAGTCCGCTGCATGTTTTCCCCTAACTTTGAAAAGTTGCACATGCAAAAATAGCAGGAAAAACAGAACGGGGGCTTCATTCATAGTCGGGGCTGCCTGCAGGCTGTTTGCAGTAACTTCAAATCTGTTCCTCAGGTTGCGGATTCCCAAGGATGCACTGATTCCCCTCAGCAAGAGGGATCAAAGCAAACTCAGTAGTCTCCTGAAAAGGCCGTTTTTAACCGACCAACCAGACTGGCAAAAAGAGGTGAGAACATAGATGGGACAGGAGAAAGAGTTTAAAGATAGAGGATGCAATGTTTTGTTGGACAAACATCCAGTTTTTTCTCTTGTTCAATCTTCACATTGTGTCACATGTGCACATCCAAAAAGCAGTTTATTATTTCTTTGAACAAGTTGCAAATGCTTTGGTACATCCTTGCAAATGATTATGTATAATTCTCTGCTGTTTCCTACATTATCAATTGCTTACCTCATGTTGAACAAAATGCATTATAATGGGTCTGTTGAATAGTCTCACCCCCTACAAAATTTAGGCCTAAGTTCACTGTATAAGTCTTTACATGCAAAATGGTTGAACAAGTTGTAATATGTCAATCATATTTCTATACATTTCCATGAGAGTTTTTTCTTCTAAATCTGTCAATTGGTAAATTGCTCCAAGGTGAATGCTTACATACAGGAACGTCAGGAGGTATATGAGACTGCACTGTAAATCCTATAGCACTGCATGTACAGGCTTCCCTAAGGACATTGTCCTTTGTTCACATTTCTACTTCAGTTTTTTTTTTTCTTTGTTTTATGCAGTGCTGTCTTTTCCTTTTCTGACATGATCTGTCAACAAATTACAGTAAAAACAGTAAGAGCATAAATATGAATATTGTCCAGTCTCTTGTAATCAACCTCCCACATACACTGAGGTGAAAGTTAAAATGTACAATAATTGTCATCCAAACTTTAGCCATAGTTTACATCAGAGCCATTGGACTGTCTTATATGTACACAAGGACTTGTCATTCTGATGGCGCTGACATGTTCACTGACACAGATATTTACTTCTGAGAGATGAACTAAGGCTTTTCAGCAAGAGACTGGCTTTTGCAGGTAATCCATGGTGTTTTCCTATTTGTACAAATTGTTTTTGAGAAATGCATTTACTGTTTTGCAAATGTCGAGGATGATGCGAGAAAATGTACCAAAGCGACTGAGAAAAACTGCAAGTCCCTTAAGATGCTTTGCTTGAAAATTCTTTATCTAGCAAGCAGCATTTATTATTATTATTGCTGAAAGGTTAACACCTCTTTTTACAGGCATAGAATAATGACAAATTTTCCCCAGATTTGCTGCAAAAGACCATATCATGTCAGGTTTTTACTGCTTTTTTTTTTTTTTTTTTTTTTTGATACCATAAAAAAAGTAGTGAGCTAATGACGTATAGACATCATGCTCATTTTAAGGATTAATGGAGTTTTCCAGTAAAATACTTGAATACTTTGACCACTAGCATGTACTACATTAAGAAAACAATAAGATTCTTTTAATCCTGTTTGAACCGTTGACGATCACAGGTGGGATCTGTAATATTGGTTAGATTTTTTAGTGGCTACGGAATTTGTCAACTTTTCACTATTGGTTTGGTTTTACTACCATTTTCTTCAAACAAATCCTGACAATAGGTATAAAAATTTAGATAAAGTCATAAAAACAGGTTTTTGTTTGTTTTTTAATAGGACATAAAGCATTTCAGTTGCACCAAATGTTTTTTACAGCTGTTATTTTAACTTCACATCAAATTTGGCGTCGGCATCTCAGGCTGCAGCTGTTTTTTAATTCAAGTTCTTCTGTGGATTCTGTTTTAAGGACTTTTCATATCAGTTAACACTAAGGTTCAATGTCCTAAGTTTAAATCTTTAAGTGTTTACAACAGATAGATGAGAGGATACGGCTGGGATGGTTAATTTCGTTACCATCAAACTCTCCACCTCTAGCCTCAAACGCCCTGTTTGGTTACATGTTGCTCTGATTTTCCCTGTGGTTTTGTCAAAAAGAGAGCTGTTCTTTAGAGGTTTATACAGTGTTAACATTTTGCTCATGTGACACACGACAGAGGAATGTTTCCAAGAGGACTCTCAGCCCTCTTGTATTTAAGCATACAAAGGATACGCAGAATGAGTAGGTCTTTGTTGAGTGGTTGTCAGGGATAAATGTCTGATGATTTATGCTTGTTTGCACAGGTTCTTGCCGCCTGTTCCTTCAAACTGTGTCTCTGCTCTGATTGTAGATGGAACTGATGCAGCACAATAAGGTCAAGGCTGAAATACAATCGCTGGCAGCCATTGCTCCTGATTTCTTCACCAGCATCTACCTGCCCAACAAGCTGCGTTATGGAGGCTGGGTAGGAGCAAAATGACTCCATCTAGTGGAGTGGACAGTGAACTGGGAAAAATATTGCAAAACTCAAGACAAGCGACCAACACAGTGACTGATTATGAATGTGTATTTGCTTAGTTTATGTTTGTGTTATTTATGCCTCAAAAGTCTTGACGTTATTAAAGACTCATCCATTTTAGTTCTCATATGGCATTGTTTGATATACATTTATTTAAAATTTTTAAGGCCTGAACATGCACGAAAAGTCTTTTTTTGGGGGGGGGGAATCAGGATTTTTATATTTTACACATTTCACAAAAGAACCTTCAAAAATGGTTCTGTAATGCCCCTAAAGAAAACAGAATAAAATTTGACACACACACACAGGCTACATTCAGACAGTAGGTCTTAATGCACAATTCGGATTTGTTGGTGAAATTTTGTAATGAAGTGTTCCATAAAAGAGGTACTGATGTAATGCGTAACCACTCAGGCACGCATTGTGTTTGCAGAAGTATTGTTTTTCCCACCTCCAAGGACGCAGAATTGTGATGTTTGTCGCATTTCAGTGACATAAAGGCCAGATAAATGCAACCTTGGCCATTCAGACTGAAGTCTCATTGCAAAATATCAGTTGCGTGTCACATTTAGCACCACATATGAAAGTGACCTGGATTGGATTTGTAAAAACTGGATTTGTGATGTTCAAACTAACATATGAGCAAAAAAAATGGATTTGGGCACATTTGGCTGCAGTCTGAGTGTAGCCTTACAGCGTATGCAGCACAACTATTCACATTCTTTCAGATGTGCGAGATTCTTCTATGCACCATAGCCACGACTGCTCAGGGTATTAACTCACTTGACAAAAAGTAAGTAAGAAAAACCAAATACAGCATCTGTGCCCACTGAATATAATGTCTTTGGTGTTTATATCTTTGGGGTTTGTTTGTTTGTATGTGTTGGATATAAAGACAGATTTGGCAGATTTTGTTTCTCTTAAATGAATCATATTTGTTTTTGAGGGTTTTTTTTTTTTTTTTTATTAAAGCATTGCAGGTCTGACAACAGCATATATGGTTAGTGGTGATTTAAAAAATGGAGCTGTTTTTGAAACATGTTGTTGTGGTCCAATGGCAAAAGATAACTACGGTACTAAACCCAATAGTATCTGAAATACTTTGCTGAGCTCAACTCTACAACTGCAGCAGTAAAATGAATCCAAAATATTAAATGCAATAATATAATAGTAACCAATGACAATTTCACAGGCACAACAACAAAGGTATAAAACCTTATGTGTCAAGTTTATCAATAGTTTTTTGTTTTTTGTTTTTTACACGTGATCCGGAAAAGGTTTGCAATGACTGTTGTGTATTATTACTTCCGGTTTACTTGTGATCAGGGGCTGAGGCCACATCAAAGTGTCACTGCTGTGTTCCCCAGGGTGCATTGAATAAACAAAGGCAACTATATATACATTTTCACAGTTTTTCTTCAGATTTAGTTGAGAAGAAGAAATGGGCGGTCGCAATTCATAGAGATGAGGGGCCCAATTTCAGAATCCAATCAGGAAGCACGTTCATGTGTAACAGAAAAGGATTACCAAGGAAACATCAGTGATACTGTGAAGGGAATCAGGAGGTAAGTCCCAAGCTGACCTGTCTGGATGGACCTCCTCCCACACCCACACCTCTCTGGATGGACCTCCTCACTTTCACCTGTCTGGATGGACTCCCTCACCTGTCTCATTTAACTAGATGGACCCCCTCATTTGCCCACCACTCTACTGCATCTTTAAAGACTAGAACTACATCTGTAAATGGACGTCCATCAGTCCTGGTGTATCTACAGCCTGTCCGTCCATGGGAGTGGATCTCTCCATCACTGTAGTTCTCCCTGAGGTTTCTCTTTTCCCACTGGGTTTTTGGAGTTTTTTTCTTGCCGAGAAGGAGGGTATAAGGCCAGGGGATACCTGGGATACTAATCCATTTCCTTCATCTACTGTTTACTGACCGTTGTTTGTTTCCATATCCAACTAATTCTGTAAAACCCTGTGAGGCAACCTTGCTGTGATACAGGGCTCTGCAAATAAATATGATTTGAACTGAATTAAAGATCAATCTAATCGATCAGAAAGAGGGCCCTTTTTTTCAACTAAGTTTGAAAGTGGTGACACTCTGAGGACCATCTCTTTAAATAAAGTTATCACTACACACTGTTAATGACAGTGACACACATTTATGAACACTGGGAGATTTTACTAAAAGCATCTAGATATTTATTTTTCTGAAGAGATATTAAAGGTAAACTCATCACTACCCCTCACATATATGCATTTTCATTTGTTTAAGTACACTAACATCTGTGATCGTGACAACTGGTTGATTATCAATGAAAAGACAGGAGATATCAGACTGATTAGAACCTGATAAGAGTCCAATTTTTAGTATACTAGTAGTTTATTCAGTCATTACTTTAAACAACAAACAGCTGCCTGATTTTTTACAGATTTGATGAGAAATTGGTAACGAAAGTCATTAGGATATTGTGCTGAATCAGATACAGATCTGACGTTTTTCAGTAGAACCTCAGTCTGAACAGTCAGATCTGAATTCAATTTTACATCAATTTAAATGGAGATTCATCACTATTTTGTCCTGGAAGGAGCCACTCAAATGTGGAAAAAAGACATCTAATGCAACATATACATGCATACACCAGTAAAATTAACCCAGATTATAATACCTCACAATGAATTCAGATATTTTTGCTTAAGGTAAGAGTTGAGTGTAAAAGCTTTAGTCATAGTTTAGTACTTTAACTGTGTGTATTAATACTTTTACTGAAGGAATGAGTTCAGGACTGTAATAAGTTCAGTATGGAATATGATATGGAGCACATCTTAAAAAAAAATAAAATATGAACAGCCAAAAAAAAAAAAAACTAAATAAATCTCAGCAGTGAATCAGAATTTAGCATTAAGTTTGGTAGTGTCAATATTTTATTGACATCTATAATAATAACATGTAACACAGCAGAAAATAAATAAATAAATAAATAATATCTGTTAATTAATGACAAAGTGGGCTTCACTCCAACAAAATGTTTTTCTCAGAACTATACAAACAACTCAGCATGTTACAATACATTCACCTTTCATGTTCTTTCTAATGGAAGATTTATAAATCTATTGAATGATTCTACATCAAACAACATATATGTGTAATAACATTTTATCACATAAATTAAATCTGTTTTAAGCACTTTCATCATTTGTTTTCCAATTAATCTTATTAAAGTATGTAAAATTTAACACATTTAATCTCCAGGTCAGATAATTTCTAAAAATAAAAAAAGAATTCGAAACCAGTCTTAGACTAACAGAAACATTCAATCTTAATTATGTAATTAAATCCTTATAAATATCCTTGAATCTTACACATTTATGACAAACCATTTCATAGATACGGTTTCATGTATTGACCAGCAGGTGGGGACAGTGTTCATTAAATGAAAAGACATGTCTGGAGCACCGTAAGGGGCAAAAGAGCAATCTAAAGTCACTAAAAGAGATCAAATAAACATAGGTGATGACCAAAAACTAAAGTAAAAAACGCACGTGAGAAAAAATAGAACAAGTTGAGCCTGTTTTTGGAAATAACGATCTGTGTACCACCGGATTTATCTGTATCAGAGACGTTATTAGTATTATTGTAATTACAGTTATCTAAATATTAATTTTAAAAAGCAGTAAAGTGTAACGTTAAAAAAAATTAATCACTTGGTAAATGCTGTGTAAATAAAACTGCACGTGTGGTTAATTCTGTGTTTTTCTACTTCCGGTGAGCGAAGATCCAGGGGGCGTGGCTTTGTGATTGTGCAACTGATTACTTTATACGTCATCAGCGTGTCTGGAGTTTTACTTAACATGTAGAGAGATCATATAAGAGGTCTGAAGACACTGAAGAACAGGCCACTGAGCTCCAGTTGAGTTTATAAAGGAGAATCAAGGTGAGTTTTACATATAATAAAGCATATAATGTGATTCTATATGATGGAAAGTATAAATGTACAGACATAGCATATAAGACTGTCATTGAGGGTTTGTCACATGTTTCATTCACATGTTACATTGAATAGAAATGATGGTGAGTTACTGTCTCTTGGCCTTAAAACTGTGAATATATGATGATAATGTTTTTACCTTTGCTTCATATATGTGAGTCAGTTTTCTGCTATGTGGTCATAGTAGGAATGATTTGTCTCTACAATGAAACTGCAAACTGTTCGCTCTGATAAATTAGTAGATTTAGCAATTAATCAGTTTAACCCTAACCCTAGGTATGGTTTAGAGTTGTACATGAAAAGAACATTTGAGTGTCTTGTTTTTGTAAGATTTAATGCGTGTGTTCAAGTTCTGTCTCCAAAAGAGCAGACAGATCGCTCATCTCTTGAATAAGGCCATGCAGTTGTAGTAGGGAGACACATCCTTGAGAGGCCTGCCTTTTTCCACTTGTCAAGGACAGCTGACTATACAAGAGAGTGAATCATCGTAGACTGTCGGGCTTTTAACATTAACATCCTCTGCCGTCTCAATGATCAGAGCTTAATGTGGGCTCAGTCATGTTTCGAAATGCATTTTTCTTCTGTTCCATCAAATTGGACTGGGATATATTCAGGTAAAAGAAATCTGGTTAACTTCAGCTTTTAAATAGTTATTGTGGGGTTGTGATAATAAGTTTAGTGTGTTGATTTTATAATGACTTCTGTCTCTCACTGATTAATCTTTGCTGTCCATTTTAGGCATATAATCCAAATAATTCCTGGCATGGGTGTGATTCCTTATCCCACCTATAAATTTGTTGCATACTCAGAAAATTATGTATGCTCAGTTTTCAGTGGACATTCATTTGTAGTGCATGTTGCAATGCTCAACATTCTTTTTCTTTTTTTGTCTTCTTTAGGTCTAGAGTAGCTCATATGGATGTGATGAATGAATGATAAGAAGATGCCCTTTCCTCACTGTTTGCCAAGTGCTTTCCCACAGTTGGCGGGGAAGTCATCACTTGCAATGTATGCCCTTAGATGCCCTGTGATGATGGACCTGGCTGCCAGGCCACTAGCCAGAGCTCTGTCCTTCTCAGGATCTGTGTCTAAAGGAACACATGACGGTCAGTTCATGGGTGAATATTTCTAATAAATTAATAAAAAATGATGGAATAAATTGTTTTCATAAATTTAACTGTACCATTTTGTTCTGTAGATTCGAAGCATGAATCCAAAGTGGACTCAAATGACCAGAATTTGGGCTCCAAATGTCCTTTCCTAGCTGCAGAGATGGTGCAGAAAAGTAACAAGGTAATTAGGGAGGCCAGCAGGGAACTACAGGAGGATGTGCAAGACATGCACTTTTTCCACACAGGTAAGCACAATTACACTTGTAACTGGATCCTAGTGATGTCACTCATGTAAGTCAATGGTGACATGCTGACATTGTGCACTGATTGATTCCTAACAGGTGAAAGCGTTGTAAATTCATCAGCGGGGGGTCCTATCAAAGTGGACAAGACAAGGACACAAACAGATCATTTTAAAGTCAGATCTGCCAAAGCGTCTCACTTACTCAAGGATCATTTTCCTGAAGGTAAAAATCCAGCAATGATTCTCAAAGATGTCATGCAACAGTAGATGAGTTCATTAATTAAAGCTCATACCCCCCCTCCCCCCAGGTATCATCTTTGACTACGACAAGTTTTTTGAAAAGAAGATTGAAGACAAGAAGAAAGACTACACATATAGGATTTTTAAAACAGTTAACAGATGTGCTTCCTCCTTCCCAATGGCGGATGACTACTCAAAGTCTTTACATCTGAAGAGAGAGGTGTCTGTGTGGTGCAGCAACGACTACCTAGGCATGAGCCGTCACCCAAAAGTCATCCAGGCTATCATGTGAGTAGACTCTGGGATCACACACACAAAACTTTGAATGGCGTCCAAGTAGGAATCATAACATAAATATAATAATGATGAGGTTTTTTTTGTTAATTGTTCATAGAGAGACTTTAAAAAAGCACGGTTCTGGTGCAGGAGGCACAAGAAACATTTCAGGGACAAGCAAATATCATGTGGAACTGGAGTATGAACTGGCTGACCTGCACGGCAAGGACGCTGCACTACTCTTCACGTCCTGCTTTGTAGCCAATGACTCGACATTGTTTACCCTAGCAAAAATGCTACCAGGTAAAAAACATCAAATAAAATGATGCTCTTTTTCTGCTGATTGATGTCTCCTTACTCATATCTCAACATGACTCAGACAAGGTCATTTCCCTTTTCTTTCAGGTTGCGAAATCTACTCTGATGCTGGCAACCATGCCTCGATGATCCAGGGAATTAGAAACAGCGGGGTCAAGAAGTTTGTCTTTCGTCATAATGATGTCAAACACTTACAAGAGCTGCTTGAGAAGTCTGACCCCTCCACTCCGAAAATTGTTGCATTTGAGACAGTACACTCCATGGATGGTAATTCAAAACCACCAATAAATCCGTATTATTTTACTTTATTTATATTATATTATATTTTGCAGTTTTCAGTTATGTTAAAACACAAAACAAAGGCTTGGATGTGTGTAACAACTAAGTAATTAATTAAACAAGCCAATCCTTACTTAAAGAAAGAAAGAGACACAGAGGCAGAGAACAGTTGCTGGTGTACAGATGCAATCCTTAGTCCAGTCTAATTTCTTCCAGGTATGCAAGAAACTGAGTCCAAGCACTTGAAAAAGTGCTCACAGGTCATTTCCTCAAAGACCTGAGCTTTTCCATCTTTATTAATGACAACATATAATTGACCCATAATTGAGACTTCCATTCTTTTGATATCAGCCTCTTAGGAATGAATCAGTATTATTTAACAGTGAAAAATACATTAACATTTTATCCATTTAACATTACTGATTCTCTACTATTACTATGAACTTATTTGTGTGTTGTTGTTTTTTTGTATATTTTGTGTATGTGTTAGAGTGGTAAGTGATCTCTTATATTTTCTGCAGGAGCTGTTTGCCCTCTAGAGGAGATGTGTGATATTGCACACAAGTATGGGGCTATTACTTTTGTGGATGAGGTGCATGCTGTGGGCTTATATGGACCCAGAGGCGGAGGGATTGGGGACAGAGACAGAGTCATGCACAAGATGGACATCATCTCTGGTACTCTTGGTAAGAGTGATCATGAACAGAAAAATCTCTCACAATGTGCCTTTCAGTCCCATATGTCTCCATCTGACTTGTTGTGGTGATCGTTTCCAGGCAAAGCATTTGGCTGTGTGGGTGGCTACATCGCAAGCACCAGCACCCTGGTGGACACAGTGCGCTCTTACGCTGCAGGTTTCATCTTTACCACTTCACTGCCACCCATGCTGTTGGCAGGAGCAAAGGAGTCCATTAAGATCCTGAAACGAGAGGAGGGCCAGGTGCTTAGGAGGAAACATCAGAGGAGCGTCAAGTTTCTTCGCCAAATACTGATGAATTCAGGCCTCCCGGTGGTCCACTGCCCGAGCCACATCATCCCTGTTAGAGTAAGGAAAAATGAATAATTACCTCTTGGTGGACAGGAGGGACATGAGCAAAGCAAAGACCTATTAAGTAGAGCAGATCCAGAGAAAGGGCAGGAATCTGGAACATTTCAAAAAAGGGTGAACTGCATGACTGTAGGACTCTGCTTTATGTAAACACCTACAGAATGTCCTTGTAGTTTTTCTTCTTAACTGGATGTGGGATCGACCTTCAGTAGAGCAAAGAGTCCAGCTGCACAACCTAATCACTCCACCCCAGAAGGGGAGGCAAAGGGTATTGTTTTTGGTTCAGTTTGTTTCTTTGTTAACATTTTAGCAGCAAAACTATTGGTTGAATTCATACCATATTATAGATTACCAGAATAGATGGGATTACATTTTGTGAAAAGTACGTCAAAGTTCAATTTTTTTTAAGGAATTTTACAAAACTTTTTTTTTCTCCATTTGCTTATAATAGCCAAAATTTGTCTACGCTGACATCAGTACATACATAGACATGATGACATCACCTGCATCGATAATACTATATAATAGATACTATAAGTGCGAGGGGTTTGTTGTGCCTGGTACCACTTGTTTAACTTTAAATTCACTTTAAATTTCAGCTTGTGGACTTCATCATGTTCAGGAAATACATAACTTTTTGCCTGTAAATGAGGACAAATGATACTATACATCCACATAGTGATTGATCACTAGGGTATCTACAAAGATGGGATGAGCTAATGCCATATTAGGATGACATATATAAAATAAAAGGTACAGCTATGAATACAGGTGAATTTTTAGAAAAAAGGAGTGAATATGCATATCTGGTGTAACCAACTTAAAACCCAAATCTATATTTATAACAACTATACATGCAGAAGAATAAAGTAATCTTCATGTAAAAACTGTATTAAAAACCTTAATGTACAATGCTATGAATTGAACATACAAATATATTCAGCTGGTGTGGAACAGAACAGAAAGTACATTGTAAAATATCTGTCATACATAATGTAAAAAAAATAGACAGCAGAAAAATAACATTGAAAAATCCACAGTGCAGCTAAAAGTAAAATAGTCTCTTTTACAGATACCCAGGCACAATCATAAGATGTAAGTTATAGGGATCAGGGATTGATCCAGTCAGCTGAAACCCTTTTCTCAAAGGTCCCTCTAACAAACTGTCTCTGAAACGCTGAAATCCCTTTGACCTTAAATGTCATGTTTGTGTTGGCAGGTGGCAGACGCTGAGAAGAACACAGAGATCTGCGATATAATGATGTCTCGTTACAACATCTACGTCCAGGCGATCAACTACCCCACTGTAGCTAAAGGAGAGGAGCTGCTGCGCATCGCCCCCACTCCACACCACACCCCACAGATGATGGAATACTTTGTTGGTATGGACACAGGGTTGAGTTTTTTTCTCTGTCACATAAATCAGAACCATCCAAAAATTAATTGGACATTATTTACGCTGTTTTGCAACTGCCTAAGATCTGCCAAAGACCTGTCGTCACCACCTGTTTGTTCCTCTGTTTCATCTCTGCAGATCGGCTGGTGGAAACATGGAAACAGGTGGGTTTGGACTTGAGGCCACACTCGTCAGTCGAGTGTAACTTCTGCCAGCAGCCTCTTCACTTCGAGGTGATGAGCGAGAGGGAGAAGTCGTACTTCACAGGTCTCAGTCACATGATTTCAACAGCATCCTGACGGCCGTGCAAGACTGAACACTAGTCGTCAACAAGCTATTTATTGTATTTATCATATATCTGCATATAAAATATCACATACCTCTAATAAAAATAGGTAGAAATTTGATATACTCCATTGTGTCTTTGCGTGTTAATTTACCATTTTCAATATTTTAGATTAAGAGATGTATGTCAAATTTTACCAGTATGCATTATAAAAATTAAGATGAGAAATGGTCAGTCAGCAGAAGTTGATAATTAAAATCAGTCTCAGCTGACAATCATGCCGACAACTGTGTTAAAAGCAAAATATAGCAAAGACCAAAGGCATTTTACATCATGATTCAGAGCGGCTAAAAGCATCTAAAGGTCAAATGAATTTTTTCAACCTACTATTGGTTGTGACAGTTCTGCAAGAAGGAGGCGGTGCTTGTAGCAGCCAGCAGCTATGAAAGCATCATGTTGTGCTCTGTTGCATTTTCTGTTGTCATATAATTACTTGGTGCAAAAAAAAAAAAACACTCATTAGACACTGAGCATCTGAATTCCACTGGCATGTTTCCACATAAGTTATACATTACGAACTAAGCTATCTTAATGCACATACAGTATGTGTTAGGTAACATCAGATGTAATCTAAATAATCCATCTAAACATTTAATGCTAGAATATTTTTCATGTGAAGTGTATGAGATAACAGATGGGATGATACATAACACTCTCTAACTCACTCTGTTACAGATATATCATCACAATATCTCAAGTCAGCAATGAGGTGCAACCATATCTCACAAACACCCGGTGTTTATCCTCAGCCAGCACCAACAAAACCCTCACATAACTATATTTTAGGTGTATGTACATGTTGGAGTGGGCTTTTTCATCATGTTTACAACCTTAAACAAAACATAAATGTCTGTCATAGCACATGCTGCAATGTGACATTGCTTCTTTATGTAAATAAATCCTTCCAAGGTCAGTTATAACACTATAACCACAACCGCATTTATCATTTTGTAAGTTCAAATTGGATGGGAAAAGAGTCTGTTTGTTTGTTTGTTTATTGGTTCACAGTTTTACAGTTACAATAAATACATAAAAGCTGTTTTATTTGACTGAAAATAAACCTAAAAGTCAGTTATTCATCCAAAAACTAGTGTGTAGTAGTGAATTATTAAACAAATAAATCAAGTTCCACTGATGTTATTATTTGATTCAGGGCAGAGCTGCATACATGTGGTCATTCATTCATAAAGTCTATCTGCATTTATTTCCACCACATGGAGGCATACAAGGTCTCCTGTTTGCAGCTGGGTGGTTGTAACAAGACACACCTCCCCTTTCTGTGGATGAGTCATAGGTGGTGCAACAGCTTCCGTGATGAACCACTAGATGGTAGTCATAGAGAAAAGGTTATTGTTTTTCCAGTTAGATGAGGAGATTGTAACAATGTGCAGTAAAGGCTCCTCTACTTCACAGTGTATTAGTGTAGGACACATGTAAGAATCTAAGGTTATAGAGCGATTTATGTCTGATTTCTGAGTATTTGGACAATGAAATCTGTCTTTCAACATATATTGTTTTTATTAGTTCTACATATTCTTTCATCCCATGGTCTTTCATCATTATATTTAGATGAAATGATCCTGATAAAAAAAAAAAAAAAAAGAAAGCCTTTGCTCCCACATGCAGAGAAACATCAATGAAGAGAAAGCTCTCCTCCCATCTGTCTCATCTCTACGTGCTTCTCACTGTACATCTGCACATGACAGGAGTGTGTTTGTGTGCCCGCTGGGCATGTGTGAAAGCGCTCGGAGCAGCTATTGACATGTAAAACCTGGGATTCTCTGCACCAAAGACATTTCCTCTCTTTTCCTCTGAGAGTTAGAATGAGCTCACGTTTGAAGCACATTATGTAACCAGAGTGTTGGTGGAAGTGGAGCAGTCAGGTGACTACCACTATCATGCAAGTTCAAGCTCAAAGAAAATCTAGTACACGAGAGTCAATGAAAATCACCTAGTGGACCATATCTTCTTGTGTGTACTTTTATACACACCTGTATGTCACTGAATTGGTTTCATTTTGCTAAAAATAAATAAATAAAGGTCATCCAACCCCAACTGCACCTAAACAAAGTCACCGTCATAAATAATTTCCCTCATTAGTCTTTATCTACTTTAAAGTCTTAGATCAGTGTTGAAAAAAGCTGAGGGGATGTCCATCACAGCTTCACTTCTTACAGGAATGTAACTTGAAAAGCATTCGTGCGGGTGTAAGGTATCAACAGGCAGTGTGTGTGTGTGTGTGTGTGTGTGTGTATGACAACTCTTTTCAATACGCACTGAAGAAGCAGGTGTGAAAATGGTGGTGTAGTGTCATATGTGAATATTATGGTGTCTCATATTATGTGGCTGTGATCTGCGGATGCATGGTTGAAGGCATTTGTGTGTGTGTGTGTGTGTGTGTGTGTGTGTGTGTGTGTGTGTGTGTGTGTAAATATGTGTGCAGGTTTAGCTCTATTTCTCATTCTGTGTTAATCCCAGTGCTCTGCACATCTGTGTCTCCCCCACTCACGTGTGCAGGCAGATGAGCTACATGGCTGGATTCCCACTGCACACATCTCTATCCCACTCTCTTGCTCTCATCCCATCTCATTCAGCATTTCAAGTTATTTTACACAACAATAGTCAACCACTGGAATACTGTGGTTGTGGTCTGAGAAAAAGCACTCTGGGGATGCTGTAAATGTCTTCGATCTGCTTTACATCAGCATTTTCAAACATAATTAAATAAAATATACTTAAATTTACAGCAATGAAGTGCATTGAGTGCATGTGGATGGTGGAGTTCCCCCTTCAAAAGGAAAACTAATGGCCTCATCATATAAGAATCCTCTGAGTTATGCCATCCTACAGTAGCCTAAACTTTTGTATCCCCCCCCCCCCCATAT
>JAPSES010000236.1:2773864-2796385 GCA_029822895.1 Maxillicosta whitleyi
AACCCCCCCCCCCCCATATTATTATATGATAAAAAACAAAACAAAACAACAACAACAACTCTGCACCACCTTATCCAGGAATCTGTAAATTGGCTGCACGAACTATAGCTACGTTTACTTTTTTTTTTTTTTAGATATACATTTATATTAATATATTTCTTTTTATCTTGTGTGCTACATGTGTAGTCTGTTTCTATTTCACTATTGGCTGCAGGTGCAAAAATATGTGTCACTGTGCATTATTTTATGTATGACTATCCACGGGACAAATAAATCTTATCTTATGCAACATTTTAGTTTGTTTTATAGACACTTAACCCCACTCGTGATTAATTGTGTAACAATTTACCCTCAAAAATTTGTATTAGACGGCAAAAATGCACACTGTAAGACCTCATGAATAACTACAGAACTATAGATAAGATAAATAAAACATATATTTAACCTTCTGGAGACCCAGGAAATGAAACAACATTAAACAATGGTCTTGATTGGAAACTGTGTAATGCAACATTTTTTTCTGATTTTAATTTATTTTTTAATGGAATATCCTTTGCAACGGACAGGATTTTTATTTAAAGTAAAACTGCCAAATTTGCTTCCCCTACAGAGAACAAAACTTCATTGCTGGGTCTTAGGAGGTTAATCTCCTATATTAAATAAAATATATACAATCAAGATAAATATAAATGAATTTACAATAATTAAAATAAAGCAAGCAAGGCTATCCTTATCACCTAATAGGCTACTTACATTAAATTAAAAGTGTACAGCATTCACATACTATACATATATAAAAATCTAGAATAATATCAATATTTATCTTGCACCAATGATATTAATAGGTCGAATTCAGAGAGCATTCGAGGTGGTTATGGAGGCACTCACATCCAAATAAAATAATAATGATATCTCTATAAACTTGATTTGTAGAATAAACAAGTAATAATATAAAGGGGGTGACAAAATGATGACCCCAGAAGCTACTGAACTTTGAGATCTTTCTGCTGCGGCTTTAAGTCAGGAATAAACTCCTCCCTCTTGAGTTCGACTGTCAACTAAAAAAAAGCCTCCTATGCATCGGAATGGTATAAGGAGAATGTGCATGGAGGACCTTGGTACGATGTGGAGTGGCTGAAGTTGTCAAAGAGATTACCGGCTGTAAAACATTGAATTGTAAACTTCTATGCGGTACATCCGAATGTAAACAGCTCCATTAGTCATGGGGAAGGGTGCGAGTCGGTGACTGATGGAAACGGAGAAGAGGAAAAGAGGTGAAATCACTTCGGGGCAACATGTTAACGCTCAACAACATGTAGTTCTGTCGTCCTTCCCTGGACAATGTAGTAAGTGTTTGCGCTCGTATGTAGTGTGATATTGAGTCCGATATGTCTAATGTGACGACGAGTAAAAGCGTGGAATGGCTGCAACTCCAGTTAGAGTCCGGGGGCACTTCTCTGCTCCTGCTGGACTGCCGTTCACATGAGCTCTATGAATCATCCCACATAGAGACCGCCATAAACCTGGCCATACCGGGACTGATGCTCCGCAGGTTCAAGAAGGGCAACATACCCATCCGGACTATCATCTCCAACAACGAGGGTAAAGAGAAGTTCATCCGGCGGTGTAAAACAGACACGGTGGTCCTGTACGATGAGTGCACGGCGGACTGGCAGGACAGCGGACCCCCGTCTGTTTTGGGTCTGCTCCTCCAGAAACTATGGGAAGACGGTTGTAAAGCCTATTACCTGGAAGGTAACTAGTTTTGGCTACTTCTATTCAACCCCAGCTGGGATAAAAAAAATTGCTCTTATTCGTTGCACATACAGTTATAGTTACCCGGTAGCAGCGTTAGAAGACTGTGGTACTTTTACTGTGTGTTTAATTGGACGAAAAAGATGCTAAAACAAGCTAATTTAGCGACAGTTAAGCCTTAGCATTGTAAAAGTGAACGCTCGTGCGTTAATACAGACATGTGAACCCGAAGTTTAACGTTTTAGACACTGCGGATTTTTTTCAACCGGTGTATTTGTTGATTAGACGTTATTTTGAGGTGAGTTAGGACACCCCCGTGTTAACGTGGGCTCTGTGTTGTATGGTGCGAGTTATATTTTGTTGCCTGTTCAAAAGTTTGTGTCACCGAGATTCTCAATTAAAATTCCAAAATGGCCGCGCCATGTTTTGCTCCAGCACGAACAGGCGTGCATTTCATGAATGGTATTTCTAGGAGGAACTTGAGTTACTTTTTTTGGTCAGTGTAACATTTTTTTTTATTGAATAAATGTTTAGAAAAGAGCTGTACACTTTTGCTCATGAGGTTGGAATGGATGTACTATTTTCTAACTCTTCTCGTGAAATTATTGCGTCAAATGTGATTTATTTTTAATAGATATTATTATAGATATATATATATATAACTCAGTTTGTAATCATTGGACCTGTCCAAAAGTGATTACTGATGTGTACAAATCTGAATAAAATGCTGAATGTGTCTGAAAATAACATTATTCTGACTTAATGGGCAACAGGATTAACACTATCACATATGTATCAGACATTAGATACACTATACAGAATGACATAACTAGTGTAACTACCTATTAATAAAGATTGTTTTTTTTATAAGGTGCAACAATTCTGATTAGGTTGTTACTTTCCCTTTTGGTGGGGAACTTACTGTTCACTCACATAGTACTGTAAATTTTAAGTGTATTAGTGTTTCTCATTAAAGGGAATGTTCCTGAAAGCAAAAAATGATTCCAACTTTCTGGGCAACAGTGTAAAAAAAAGTCATGTATGTATTTTTATTTTATGCTAAAGCTTTGCTCTCATATTGTAACTTTATACTCTATGTTCCCTCCAGGTGGATTTGTAAAGTTCCACACAGAGTACCCAGATCACTGTGAGACCCTCTTGGACAGCTCCTGTCCCAGCTCCTCTCCTCCACTGTCAGTACTGGGTTTTGGAAACCTTCGGATCAGCTCGGACTGCTCAGATGGAGAGTCAGATCGAGAGCTGAGCAGTGCCACAGAGTCTGAGGAGAGCCCTATACCCAGTAATCAGCCCGCCTTCCCCGTGAAAATCCTACCTTACCTTTACCTCGGCTGTGCCAAAGACTCCACTAACCTAGATGTGCTGGGCCAGTACAACATCAAGTACATCCTGAATGTCACGCCCAACCTCCCCAACATGTTTGAGCATGATGGCCACTTCAGGTACAAACAGATCCCCATTTCAGACCACTGGAGCGAAAATCTGTCCCAATTCTTCCCAGAGGCAATATCATTTATAGGTAAGTAGGTTAATATCTGATCTAATCCTCAAACACATGCAGGTCAAATGGTGTAACTGTTTGTACAGGACTCTTTTAACAACATGATTAGTAACTGTAAATATAATGCCTGGGGAATACATACTAAACTAGTTCATGAAGCTGCTTTGTGAGTCCAGATACCCATACAGATATACAGATTACTCACTAGTCACGTGTACAGACTGTGGCCCTAATATCTTGAAAGTCATCCTGTGTGTTTTTTTGATGGCACTAAACGACTATGTTTCGATTTCATTTGTTATCCGCTGTTTCTTACCACAGCTGCACTTTAAGGCATATCTCTATCTTGTTTGTTTGGTGTTTGTCATGAACTAGTTTCCAAAAGGCTTTGTGGTAGAAGGAGGAAATGTTGTTTCCGCTCTCAGAAGTTGTGTTCGACTTGTATATGCATGTTATGATACAAAAACAAGCCTGGGATAAGGTGTTGTTTGGTTTACAGTTTTTTTTTGTTTTTTTTTTGCTAATGTGTTTTTTCAAAAAGGATATGTAGAACATTCTTTTAAATGGTAAAGTGTTAAAACCATTAAAAACTAAACTTTTCAGTCTACAAGAGAAGGTATCAACAGGGTTACTATCACATTTTTACTCCCAGACACACAACAGTGGCACAAATATTCTTAATTTTAAGACTTCTTCTCTTCTTTGGGGAACTAAACAATATTCTGACCACAAATATCGCTTGTTTCACCAGATGAAGCCCGGTCCAAGCGGTGTGGCATCCTGGTCCACTGTCTAGCTGGCATCAGTCGCTCAGTCACAGTCACCGTGGCCTACCTTATGCAGAGACTCAACCTGTCTCTAAACGATGCTTATGACTTTGTCAAGAGGAAGAAGTCCAACATTTCTCCTAACTTTAATTTCATGGGTCAGCTCCTCGACTTTGAACGGACACTGGGGTTGCACAGTCCGTGTGACAACCATTCCACCAGCAAGGAGCAGCTATTCTTCACCACACCGACCAACCACAATGTCTTCCAGCTGGACACGTTGGAGTCGACATGAAGATCGATTTGACAGCTTTGCATTGTTTCCTGTGGTGTCTTTGGGGCATCCGGAGCCTGTCAAATGCCTAACTAGCTGACAGTGGCAGTAAGTCAGCTACAGTATTTCTGCACCAAAAGGAACTACACTGATCCGTTCGTGTAACGGTGCCTGTATGCAGTGAAGATGCTTCATCAAATTCTCAAATGCCTTAATGCTCAACACACTCTCCAACATACACAGCATGAATGAACAGCCATGTACAGGACATTTCAGAACTTTTCTGTTAAACCATGGATGTTTGACTGTTATTTGCTATTCACCAGCTGTCAAGTGGATGTTTATGTATTTTTTTTTTTCTACCAGTTAGGATTATATGCCTTGGTTGTCTCTGGCTAATCCGAATGTTTTCTGGGGACCAATCAGAGATATTTTGATGGTACTCTAGCTGAGGGAATTAAGCTACTACAGTGATCCGGCCATTAACTATTTTTCATTTTTTTCGTCTGAGGACTGTTTGCAGCTTATGTATGATTGAAAGAGGCCACCACACAAAGCATTACTACTTTTACTTTTACACAGTACACTTTGTAATGTGGGTAAACTCCTTTTGGTTAAGCACTTATTATTTAAATATAGGATCAAATCACCACCTCCTGCATTATGTTAAAAGTGAAACTGAATTGTCAGGCAAGCTTCTTTACATTCTGTTGTTTATAACCACATTATTAGTATGTCATTACATTCTGTCAAGGACTTCGTTTTCTTTGTTAACCTTCGGGTCATATTGCTTACAGCTACTGGGGCCTTGAACTTACCTTAACATGAAACCGAACAATGAGTTAATTTCCAGGTTGGGGGCAGTGTATAGGATAAGGTTTGGCCATGAGTGAAAGAAACAATTACATGTAAGTAATAAGTGTATAAAGAAACGGATGTTCACCATGTTTCTTACTGTGGCCGGGTTTGTTCTGCAGCTACTCATTCTGTGGCACAATAATGTTAAGGGAAACAATGTATAATTAGCTGTTCTCTATTGCCAGTCTCGTCTCAGAACAATTGAGTGAGTTTAATGTATGAGAGGGAATGACAGGAAATGAGCTTGGCTAATATGTTCTTACCTCACTGAGAGACATTTTCAGGGATTTTTATACAAGACATCTGTATCTCGTCACGGCCTCTTAAAGAGCATCCAAGAGCTGTTTTGTTTGGTACGTTTGTAAAGATGTACATAAATATGTGGTTGTTTTGGGGGACATTTTCTAAAAACCATGAAGGATGTGAAAATGACCCTATTTGACCCTTATGTAAAGTGTATGTAAAACTAAATGTCCAAGACATTGTGTACAAGTTTATACAACAAATATATTGTATATTTTTACTTGAAAACCTTGGAGTTTGGAGTCATTCACTGAAATACGATCGCAGACTTTCGCTAAACAAAGCCGAGGTGGTTCAGCGGCTGAGTCAGGCCCTCTGAGTTGTGGCTCTGTTCGGTCCGGCCCCGAGGCTCTAGGTGTGGTCAGATGTCTGTTTTGTGTCAACCCTGATGCTTGGCTTCCTGTCTCCCACAGGCTTTTTGACACAAAGACAAGTGACAGGGCCAGATCTGTCAATACCACAGAGTCGACACACCCACTACATCACTCAGACAGCGCTTAGAGGAAGAGGAAGATGACACAGCATGTGCTCTACCACAGATACACAGAAGTTTTACGTCAGGCCTCTTAACAAAACTGGGCAGTAACATTTAATAACAGTGTTGTACAATAATCATTTTACTGTATTATCCTCTGACTATCTATTTTAATTGGTCACATCCTGCTTTTATAACTTTACAAGCAATATCCTGTAAAGCCGTAAAGTATTCTTGTGTTAAAAAAAAAAAAGAGGAAATGAAAGTTCCTCATTCACATTGATGTTGCTGTTGCTGTTCTATACTTTGATGTTTACATTGTTTTCCAGTTGCACATTTTGTGACACTAGTGACAACGTGGACATTGTTTTTAACTCAGCAGCTTCTATAAACTAGGACATGAACAAGAGAAACAGATCTAGATCTCTAGTTACAACACATATTAGAACATATTTTGTTTTGTTTTGTTTTTATTATGTCCTGTGTTAGCCTGAGGCTCTTTAACGTTAAAGTGAAAAACAGTTCCAGTCTCCACCCCTTTATATGGATTGGTTCCAAATGTTAAGCTCACGTCCGGTTTACCAAGTTTCCTGAAAGTCGGCACAGTAGTTACTGAAGAATCCTGCTCATTGATAACATTGCAGATACACATTTTAATATAAAGTGATCAGATATTCATTGCGTAAATGACAATTACATAAGATGTAAGTAGATAAATAGATTTATTTGTGAAGCTTCTGTGCAAAATGTGGTCTCCATTTCAGTTTTTATGCCGTTAATGTTTTGATCCGGCTCCTTTAACGTCTAATTTGTTTTGTATTGTTTCCACCTTGTCTCAGAGATTTATTCATATGTTTTTCACTAGATGACAGAAAGATGATGCAGTGGATTCCCCTCCCTGAATAAATTATATTATGAACTGAAGCCAAACTCTGAAAGTCAGGAAGACAATGGATGGGGAAATGCTCCACTTGATATGTGAAGCAGTTCATGGTCCAATAACTGTCACTTTGTGGGATTTGATAACTCAAACACTGCACTGAATCAGTTTTAGTCCTAACGTAGAGGCTGAAGGGACTGGGAATACTGCAGTGGATTCAACCTAAAATCTTTCAACTTTCACAGCAGCTGTACGGTACATGAAGAGACTTGCCTAGCAACACCTCGCAGTTGTGATAATAAAAGCTGTTGAGTGATGGATTCTCCAGCATGACTGAACCTGGCTGTCCACATACCTACAGGGCAAACCTGTGATTAGCTCTGAAAAGACACCCACGATAAGGCAGAGGTGATGCGTGGCAGATAGGAGCGTAGTGCCTGGGGATGATGGGAGTGAGAACCATTCGTCAGAGAGCTGTACATCCTGAATATACAGCATATATATGACCAATAGTACATCTCTGCTACCACTTACTGTTGCAGTTGCTTATCAGAATTAGAAGAAAACTGGAGAAATAATGAAACTAAGCAGACTTTGGAGACCCAGAGGCTTGTGATGGTCCAACAGTTTAAGAGGACATGAGCAGAGAGAGACATGATTGTCATCCACCAACATTTGCGCTTAGTTGTGCAATTATTAGGAAATTATTGGATGTTACAGTCATTCCATTTAAGTATAATTAAAAAAAAAAAAAGTGGCAGGACAGATTTCCCAACACAACAGAAAAGAAAAACACATAATAGCTCTAAATATTCCAATATACACACAGTCATGAAAAAAATTACCCAACCACCCTTTGTTTTCTTCAATTTCTTGTTCATTTTAATGCTTGGTACAAGTAAAGGTGCACTTGTTTAACAAAAATAGCTCATAAGATTTTCATTTTAGAGCTGATATCTATCCATTTTCCATGTTTTCTTGATAATAACCAAAAGCACTTAAGTTCTTACATCAATAGTTATGGTAGTAGCTGCCAAAAACAGTGCTTTTAGACATTCCGTGTTTTCTTTTCTGTCTTTTTTTAGTCACATGATACAAACAGGAACTAGTACTTGATTGCATAACCGTTGTTTTTGATGACTTTTGACGGTCTAATAATTTTTTTCTGCCACTGTATAAAATATACATGGTAAAACACTATTAAGACACAAATTTAGAAAAGCAATTTGTACAATATGTACTTGACAATATCTTATCAATATGATAATTAAAGAAATATACATAATAAGTGTGCAAAAAACCCACTGTTATGTATAATTATAATTATGCGATTATAATGTGGAGTTAAACAGAACATCTTGGTTCTTGTGTGGGATTTCCTCACAGCTGCTCCTCAGTAGTTTTTAGCCATCGTCTATACCGCTCCACATGTATCACCTGAGAGTTAAGCACAGCCCTTTGCATTCTGTAATTATCAATAATTTCATATGCCTCTGCTTGCTTCAAAGTCAAAGTGTGGGGTCTTAGCAGCTCCTGTTTTTCCCCAGTACTAAGCTGTAAGAGAAAACAAGCAGGGGAACTTACAGTTACTTGAATAAACAAAAATTACAGAGTTTACAGCGACTTGTGAGGAATTATTTCAGTAAAAAGACAAAAAAAAAAAAATGACTGTGATTTACACATATAGAAAACGAGGGGTTTCTGCTTTTGAGATCCTGGGGAAGTTTTTGCCACCACAGTAAGTTCTGTGTGACAGATAAAGGGAGTATTTTTGTCCTGTTTTGATCACCCATGAGGGGAAGCAGAGGCTAATGTAGTGCTTACTCAGCAGTAGTTGCTGGGGAAGCAGATGTGCAGGAGACTGACAGGATTTTAGCTCGGAGCAGAGGTGGGAGGGGGCATGTGTTTGTTTTCAAGCATGCTTATTGTGTACTTGTGCGTTGCGTGTGTCTGTTTGTGTGTATGTGTGAGTGTGATGTTGAAGTATAGAAGAGCTAAGCAGAAGCCAGTCAGAGCTGGTTCACACCTGCTGTGGTTAAGAACATACTTAGCATACTGCATGACTGACGATAATTTCACAGCTGCTTCTGCCTCTAATGCACAATAACCAGAATAGTTCATTTATCCAGCTCTCCCTGGTTGAACACGGAGACTCACGTTCATTTTAGACGATGACAGATTTACCTCATAGACTCAACGGAACTAATTAGAATGAAATCACAGTGAATGATAATAGTTGTAATTATGTAGCCATTTATTACAGGGTTAAAAAGACAGGAGTTTTGCAAATTGTAGGTAAAAAAAATAATCTTTAATGTAGGAATTTGTGACTTGTGGTCTCAGTCTGTCCTCAGCAGTGGTTCAGGGCCTAGGAGAGTAATCCTAATCTCAGTATTTGGCCAAATGTTGTTTGTGACATCATGCTACTGAAGAGGGGATGATATCATGGATGTTGTGCTACCCACTGAGACTTTTTTTCCTCTCTTCAGCATTTAGACAGAAAGGGATGATTGAAACATGTTTTGCTCTGTTTTTTCCAAATGGTTTTATCTTCGGTTCACCTCCTTTAACCGGTGTTACGTTATAGTCTTGAAATTAAACACGTAATACACTTTAGACTATGCATCTATGTTTAACCATATTGTAATGGTATGTATTATCATGCCAATCGTGTTACCCCCTGTTGTTGGGGATTACCACTCGATTCTCAGAACTCTCGAATCACATCAGAGCCAATTGTAGTATTTCCTTCTTCCGCATGCTTTTAAAATGGCATTAGTGCAGATACAGAGTTCGAAATAAGCTCTTTTATTCATACAGAGAAAGGACTTATTCTATATCTAGAAAGGCTTAACTGTACATGGGGTTTATCACCATGTCTACAAAGTTTTATCATGGATTATTTAATGTTTCATGCTCATGTGCTACATACAAAGGCATCACAACAAAAAATTAAGATTGCAACATCCATTGAGTCATGTTTGACTTTCTGGCCAGTGAACAGGAAGTATCTTATCTCAACAGGAACCTACTACAAATACGCTATCTTCTCAAAACAGCCCTCATGATTCTCACAGCAAACTCTTATGAAACATAAATCTTTTCCGAGGGACATGTATGTCCTCTAAGGAGGAGGAGAAGTGTGAGTTTTGGCAAAGAGAATACTAGGTCATGTGTAAAGTAGAGCCACATGGAATACTAGTGGCAGAGCGAGGAAGCCATCTGTTAATACCAGAAGTCTCTCATTCTGTGGCCAATTTCACCATCCGGTGATGTACAGTAGCCCGCGCTCACCAAGCTGAGGAACAAAGTCATGTTTGTTTGTAGTTTAATCTGTGGCATAGTGAATGAAAAGGAACATTTCTCTTGGTTTAATAGACCCAACACAAAGTAAAGGTCATCTGTCTGTCATGTGTTCTTGCTCTGGGAGTACACAGGGAGGCCATGCTGGGTGCTGTCTTACTGTCTGGTATGCCATTCACACAAGGCCATATGTTGCTTATACTACGGAACCGCTGAGCGAGTCAAAAAGTATGTCTGCGTCTTGTTGTGTGGTATTCAACAACATTAGTTCACACAAGAATAATGGCATGGCTGAGACGGCAGGAATCTCCAAATGCCAGAGACTGAAAGTTAATACTTTAGACTTGACTGACCCATGTTTTTTCCCGTCTTCATTTCCTTTTAAAGTGACAGGATTAAATCACCAACACGTTTTGACTTTAAGATAATCTAAAATGTTATGACTATGAGCTCAAGACATAAAAAAATAAAGGAATAAAATGTTTTCCACAGTATGTTCATGACACTATGACTCAACATTTCAACATTTAAATGCTGTAAAACACTCAAATATAACATCCAGCTCCCTGTCTGTCTGCCTGTCTGTCTGTTTATCTACCAGTTTGTCATACTTTTAGCTGTTAAAGTGACATTCTGGCGTCTCTACTTTTACATGAATAAATGACTTAAATATTCCTTGGAGTATTTTACACACATGGTAGTTTCCTTGTATGAAAGTGGCAAAAATAGATAAACCCTTCAGTGGTGCATTAAAACAAAACAATCGCAGTCATTCATTTGATTCAGTGAATAGTTATTGTGGAATCTGAGAATTCTGTCTTTTAGTCCTGCTGTTCTGTAGGCCATTATAACCGAGCAGCACAGAAACAGTACTTCAGTGTTCTCGAAGCTAGAAGTGGGATGGAGCATCATGATACAATATTCGGTCTGTTCAAGTTTGATTTGCAGTCCTTCCACTCTCTCTTTGTCTAAGCGTTCCACTTCCTCATAGTGTATTTATGGCAACAAAAACAACCTACTATTCTCCAGAAACTCATCTAAGACCATTTATTTACAATTAGTCACTTGTTAGTCCTGTAGTAACTAGAGAGGCAACAGTAAATCACTTTTTTTTTTTTTTGGTGTTTTTAACATAAAAAATAAGAAAGACTATCGCATGACTTGAATGAGAATAATAGCTGACAAAGGATCCCGATAGCTTGCAACCTGATATTCATATATTTCATGCTTGGTGATTGAGAGATTTCCAGAAATGAGCTTTGATATCCGGCATTGGACAACTTCCAACACCATGTGATGTGGAGAAGCAAGAAAAACAGGAATCCTCTAAACCCAAAAGCCTGCTGGCTTTAAACAAGGTCTACAGTACATGTGTGGGTGGCGGAAAGATGGTATGAGTAGTTAACGCCTTCCAAACTCCAAACCCTGTCCGGGGTATTCCTCACTCTTCCAAGGATTTTGAGAGTCTTTTATACACCTATAAATCATACTGAGCTGGCTAAAGATTAGAAGAATCTCACACTGTTGGCATAGCTTAGCAGCACAGTTTCAGGACAATTTCATGGTGGATCATGACTCTTATGTGATCTAATCGTATGAATGGATGATTTATAAAGCAATAAAACAGTTGAGCTGTATCTGTGTGTGGGCATGTTTTTCTATATTTGTTGCTTCCCAACACTGTAGGATTTGACAGCTTCCTGGGGACCAAAAACCAAGACCATATAAAGTAAATAATTTATTTTAAAAGGTGAACACTCGGGTTAAGATTAGGTCCAAAAGGGTTAGAATACATCTTCAGGAAATGAAAGTAAGTGATGTTGCCACAAGTGATAGAGAGGAAGGATGTGTTGGTGTGCGGCTAAACATCTGACTCAGTTGCAAAATAGAATGTAAACAGGATGCACATGCATAGACGCTGAATAAATCTGAATGAAATTAGTTATGTAACACCGACGGCTTCCTGTTACCTATGCAAATCCTCTCTGTCTTCACCTATAATGGACAGTATTACAGGTACAGGACAATGAAAAAACCATTAGAGACAGTGGTTCATAACTGCAGTGTGTGTTAATAACAGCAGGCATGAGTCATCAGTCTTGTCTTACATAACTGCGTCACTTCTCCACCCAATTTGCTGCTAGTGTGCCACACCCCAGATTCATTCACACACTGCTCTGCTGCTGCCCAACCTCCCATTGATGCGGGGGAAAGCACTACTCATCCTGTTCCACGCTGCAGATGGTGGATTAGTGCTCATGAACAACTTGGGCAGGAAGAGCAGTCCAATCTGTGTGAAAAAAAGAAGCAGCATGTGAAATTTTCACATCACATTTTCAGCTAATATTAATACTTCTATATTGGAGGAAAGCCATGTGGTTTTGCAGTTTCATTGTTAAGGCAGATCAGCTGGGCTTCATCCCTGATTGGGCTTTAAAATCCCATAAGTAACACTGACCATGTGGACGGAATGGAGCTAACAAGGCCATCAGGGAAGCAGGGGGATAAAAGGGGCAGTGGGGCGGCGTGTGTGTGTGTGTGTGTGTGTGTGTCATCAGTCAGGCCACTGACGTCACACGCTCACAAAAAAGCCCTGTTCCACCGTCCAACACCATGGCACAAATCATCAAAAATAAATGGAACATGTGCATATGATAAACATTCACATCTGTATGATATAAGAACATCTAAATGAGGTGATTACTCTACTGTTCAGAACGGCCTTTTTGTTGTATTGAATTGTTTCTTCACTCTTTTCAACATTTTATTCTCTGGACCTTTACCAGAGAGTGTTATGTAAGACCTACATGTGACTTATCCCAGTAGACAAAATGAATATTCATCTCCAAGTGTTTATCATTCACTCATTCAAATCTCAGTTTTGTCATTGCTGAAAGCGAGTCAAAGTAACGTATAAGACGGTGTTTTCCTGCTGACATCCAGTGGTCAGACAGCTAACTGCACACCTCCTCACTGTGTAACTGTTCTAAAGCTGCAGCTGTCCAAGTCAGGGAGATGTAAAAAAAAAAAAAAAAAAAGAAAGAGTCAGACTGTGGAGGTTTTTCTTATTTTTAACTAAAATGACAGCGTAGACTTTCTTCTGCAATTACATATGTGTGTAAATGATTGAATTCTACGTGATACAACATGGGATTTTTTTTGTATCATTCACAACCACAGAGCTCAGAATCAAAGCTGTAATAACAATAGAACGGTAATCTCTTTGTAGTGAAGCTGCACACTTTATTTAGACAAAGGCATCTGATTGTCAACTGGTGTCGGTCAATCCAGATCCCCTAACATGGGCACTAACATGATTAGACATAAATAGCTCCTGTCTCAATAGACTGTAACTAGACACTTACACTGCAACCATGTGGATAGTTCACATGCCACAGAGCACTAAGAAATAAAAATTACACATAAAAATCAAAGGTACATTAAAGTTGAGGTCTGATAACTCCATTTTCCTTTGAACTATCTTGTTTTGACATGACACCAGGGGTATTATAAGCCTCTAGGTGGATTATTGTATTGTTAGATCAGAGGAGCAAAGCATGTGATCATCATGTATAAACTGAGGACGAGCAGGAATGATCTAGAACGAGCCAATAAAAATAAAGCTTTGTTAATTGTAAAAACTGCTGATATAGTAGAAATATCCGACACTGTGGTGCTTTGTTAGTGTACTGTTTCTTCTGGCTCATCTAGGTAAAATATGAGGGTGAATAAGTATTTTATAAAAATGAAACAAAAAACCCCAGCTCCTCTGACAAATGCACTGAATTTATTACATTTTTCATTTTATGTAGAAATAAGCAGGCATACCAGGGATCTGAGAGGGAAATAAAAAGTCCAGGGGGTGTCTCAAACATACAGAAATGTTTACAATGAATGCAAACTGAATCCAGTACATTCCTTTTTTTCTGCAAAGTTTAACAATGTGATTTGATAAGAAGATTTGTAAACTGCTGATGGCTCTTTAGAGATAAGATTTAGTTTGAAACAAAAAATAAAATGAATATTCAAAGCAGCCCAAATGGTATATATTATGTAGGCTTTATATAGAAATGAATCATTTGGATACATTTACACAAATTCAGGATATATGGACACCAAAATTAGTTACAAACTGTATTTACAACAATGCAAGAGATGGTAGAAAAATACAGAAACATCCAGATATAGTGTTCACTTAGTCTTGCAAAGTCGTTCTGAGGTTCTGTCGACAGCATCCAAGTCAGTTTCTGCTTTTCCGCAGGTGACCATGGAGTTACAGAGAAATACAAAAATAACACTCTGAGTTGCCTCCTCTTTGGGTTACTCCACTCCTTTCATGAACTCCAAGAACTCTGTAAAACCAAAGATGATGTTTGATTAAAAATAAAAAGAAACCGGGAGACACCTACAACAGTTGAATGTACTTTTTAGTTTGTGTTTCTAAGGAATTCAACAATTAATGCAGTGACAAATTGAAGTAAATGAGTACTGCAGTGAATGTCCTCCCAACTCAAACTCCTCACCGTCGTAGTCAATTTTGCCATCATTGTTCTTGTCGCCGTCTTTCATCAGCTCCTCGATGTCATCCTCAGTAATTGCTTCTCCTGTTGATTCCAGCATCATTTTTAGCTCATCCAAGTCAATGTAACCATCTGCGTTTCTGAACAATCAAAGGAGAAGAATGCATTAATGTATGTAAGAGAGGGAAAAAAAAAAAGTTAAACTTTACAGATGGCAGTGGAGGAGGTGGTGTGTGATTGTATGTGTGTTTGTGTATCTTGTGACTGATCCCATCCTGTATTTAAGTGTTTTGGAACCATCACTGTGAAAAAAAAAAGTATAGCGAGTTCTTTCTTTGATGCACAGACGAGGTGTCTGGCTTACATGGAGTGGGTGTTTGAAATATTCTGTGCTGTCAAAAAGGATTATAGAGAAAACTACATGCTGTACTCTGTGGAGCCATTTGGCATTTTGTCAGCACACGTAATTGTGCATAGGGAGCATATTTGATAAAAACCACACCAGGAAGAGCAGTGTAGTTATTAGTCCATGCTGATTTTTTAATAGTTGCATCCTCTCTTTATAGATATTTTATCCCATCTTTGCTTTGTGTCCAGAATACTTTCCATCACAAAATTTTACCAGGCAGTGGCTCTCAAGAAATAATATCATAGAAAATACAATTTAGCAACATGGTTTTAATATTAAACTCACTTGTCAAACATGCGAAACAGCTCTGCCAGTTCTTCCTCTGACTTCCCTTTGCTGTCATCCTTCATGCACCTCACCATCATGACCAGGAATTCGTCAAAGTCCACCGTGCCGCTCCCTGCATGCACACACTTCATCACAATCTGACATGTGTATCGTACACTTAACCCTGCAAACCTGAATCATTAAATCATTGACAGAAAATTCCAGTTATTTGAAAGTGGTGACTTTATTGGTCCTTCTGAACAACCAAAACAAAAACAAAAAAAACCCCACATATGAGTTTCAATTTGTATCATATTTGATGCATCAGGTCTCAATGGTGGTGATTTTATTGGTCCTTCTGAGCAACCAAAAAAAAAAAAAAAACACGTATGAGTTTCGATTTGTATCATATTTGATACATCAGGTCTCAATGTTCAAATATTATTTTTGAAGAAACAAAAAAATAATGACATAATAATTCCTTTTCAAAATTGACAAAGTTCTGCCACCTGACAATCTTTGCAGTGTCACTGGAAACTGTGGATCTATTGCATGTATCCACTTGTATACATCAGGTTTTTCAAGAAAAAAAAAATAGGACACTGATCATGTAAAGGGCTTCAACAACTTATGTATCAAATATGATACGTTTGGCATTATAGGGGTAAAGGTGTCATTATAGGTTAAACCTGTGATTGAAATATATGACACATGAACAGAATTAAAACTAAGAGACTGGTAAGTGAAGCATAATGTAGAGTATCACTAAAATCCCAGATGGATTTCTTTTATATTCCACCATAAAAACACATGGGAAATCCAAGATGGCATGTTCATCACCTGATATGCACTTCCATTTAATTCGTCCTGACACATTTTGGATTTCATTTTACATAAAGTTTGAGTGTATTGAACAATGCTTGTCACAACATCACTCATGCACCTACGAGCCATGTATTTTCTTTTCTTTTCTTTTTTTTTTTTGTCTTATGTGTAATGTTGTTTTGATTTACCATCTTCATCCACTTCATCAATCATCTCCTGCAGCTCTTCTGGTGTCGGGTTCTGGCCCAGCATCCTCATCACCTTCCCCAGCTCTTTGGTGCTGATGCAGCCGTCCTCTGCATCTTGAACAAAGATGTCAAAGGCAGCCTTGAACTCTGCAACAGAACATCAACACAGAGGTAAACAACTCTATATCAGGAACAGACAGCTGCCTTGTATATTTGAACATGAGTAAATGTTCTGACAATAGAATGGATATTTACACACCGTTTTTCTGTTCATCTGTCAGCTGCTCAACCTGTAAAAAGCAACAAGTTAAGGTTTTAGTTGTTATGGTATAGGAGATTAAACATTAGATTCTGGGCATTTACTGAGGGAGTTTATGAAGAATATCTTGGGACTGTCTCTGTTTTACTAAGACTTGAGTCAACGAAAGTAATATTCCAGTGTCACACTTAGCTGTTACTGACAAAACGCAGAACCTATATATCATATGTGAGGGCCAGTAAGAGGAGGAGTTAAAAATAAACAGACAGGAGGATCAGGAACCACAGATAAAGGACACAATACACAGTGCTTTAAATTAGCATAGCTGTGGATCTGGCTCAACAATGGAACAGTAATCCTGGAAAAGCTACCACGAATGAGAGAGAGAGACAGCTGCTTATGTAAGAGTTATTGTCTGTCGTCCACTATAAATTAAACACACACACATACACAGACACACATATAGGTTACACTCTCCTCTGGTGATGATATATGAAAAGATCCATCTAAACAAACACATGTAATGCACATTCCTGTGTGTTTTTACTGTCTCCTAGGCGTGCTGCTCACTTGGGATGTGAGTGGACAGGACAGCCGGCTGACCATCCAGGCAGAGGTGGACAGACAGCCGCACAGCTCCGGGGCTCACAGATAATGCTGGAATTCAGCCGTGGGGGGTTTATCTAAACCTGAAGCCCTCCTCTGGCACCAGAGAAACATGAACGCAGAAGCGTCTGAGTAACTGACCAAAATTAGCCATGTGAAGTGGGACTGTTCCATTTGAAGCCATGAATGAAAGCACGGACCAGGGACCTGTCCTGTCAGTGACCTCCTGAGTGGGTCCTATCAGCTCTGATATGGCTGAAGTAGGAGAACATCTAGAGACGCATATGGTGTCAAGGCTTGTTTGACATTAGCTGTTGATGGAGGCAATGTGCTGTGCAAGCTGCCTCAACAGGGATTTGTCAACCATTCAAGTAATGTTAGATGTCAGTAGAACAAACCGATGAAGGACTAATATATTAGACACTGGTGCCAGAACATCCACTTCAAAGTCCATGAGAAAAAAAAATAAAATTAAAAATAGACAACTGAAATTAAATGTGATCATGTGTGACAAAGTCATAGGAAAGTTCAAGGTTTATTATCCTCTCATGCCAGATTTAGCTCACACAGATTTTTGGTCAACATCCAATAAACCAAAATCATCTCATCACAGCAAACATTTGCATTGTTTTTGCTCTTTTGAGTAGTGAAGTGACATACCGCTGCCTTGTAGATGTCGTTCATGTTGGAGGCTCGTCTTCTGTGTGTCCTGATAGCGTCCTGGCACAGAGGAAGGAGGTATGGTCCAGCTCAGGGCAGGACACTGGCCTCAACCTGGGAGGCTTTTATAGTTGGAGTCTGGCGCTGTCTGGTCCCTCCCCAGGCTGACCAGCCTCCCCTCTGTTTGTGCCTCAGCATGTGTCCGCAAATGTGTGTCTGTGTATGTGTGTCATTTGGCCAATCTGTCACAATCACTGGGCTCAGATAAAAATGCGGCAGCTCTTAGGGGGCATGCTTTGGAATGGAATGGAGTGAGAGGGGCATGCATGGTGGAGCCTAATCTCCAGGGAGAGGGGCTGTAGAGACACTCAACATTCCTCTAGACCTGGGCCTGAGATGCAGGAGGCTCAGGAGGGTGTGTGCGCAGTGATGGAGGGGTTACTTTGAAAGAGTATTTCAGTGCAGATTACAGAATACATGCCCTTAAATGTAACCATTTGGTTAATCAAAGTATTTAGAATACCCTGTCTTATACCAATATTGCATGTGTGTGAACAACATTCACATAATCCTGCTACCCAATGCCACCTGAACCTCAGAGCAGCACAGACTATGTATTAATGCAAAAATAAAGTGCATGGGAACATGGAATCAGTGTATGATGTACTGTGTGGCAAAATAGATGAAGATCCAAATGACTCTGACCTTTTACTTAACACACAAATTAACACTGAAAAAAAACTTTAAAAAAGTGTGAAAGTGTGACTTTGGGTTCTCATGCTGTAGTTGAGCACTTAGTTTTCACTTAAAAATGGTAAAAATTACTATCTGAAATGAGTCAAAACATTAAAAAAAAAAAAAAAAAAAAGTAGATTATACGCTCTTACACTGTTTATTTTCATACACATTCATATTTTTATTCCTATTTATACACATCAGTAATGACCTTTGACCTGTTCCAATGAGTCCCAGTTACACTTCATCTATCAAGAATAACTCACATTCTCACAATCATTTATAAGAAAAGGTTGATAATATTTCATTCCAACTTTAAGGGTCACAGTGCACAACTATTTCCAAAATATTTTGTTTCATTAAAAACTTAAATGTTGACAAGAAATTGCAGTTCAACTTCCCCCTAGAAATACCATTCATCGAATGAATGCCTGTTCGTGCTGGAGCAAAACATGGCATCACATTATCACAATTATTTATATGAAGAGATAAAAATATTTCATTCCAACTTTATGGGCAACAGTGTATAAATAACAATAACTATTCTGTTAAATTGAGCATGTGACTAGATTATGACCCCCTCCTGCATGTACAGCATGGTGCAGAGTCTTTTATGGGAAACCTGTGAAGCCTTTTACATTTTAGACTGAATAATATAGACTTCAAAAACTAATCTTCCCTAGTAATCTATTTATGAAAATGTATGACTATAACAATATTTGCTTGCCAGCTCTTTAATCTGTAACAGTGATTAAATACTAAATAAAATATTCAGTTGCTCTGTGATAAGTTAATAATAGGAGGAGGTCAGAATAGGACAAAGGAAGAACTCATGGTCCACAGAGGAACAGTATATGCACGGGTTCATGTGATCAGAAATGTTTTCATTGCTTTATTATTTATTTAATGTCATACAAATTCCATATATAAACCCTACAAGTAATTTGTAGGGGTTATTTTGACTAATTTTACCTCTCAGAGTGTTTGAAGATATATTTTGTCATTCACATCATTTATATTTTACTTTTCTGTAATGACAAATAATCATGGAGAGGTTGGGTATTTCTTTATTTATTTATTGTAGGTTAATATTATATATTATATATTCCAATGATTGTAAAGGTTCTTGAGTTGAACCAAAGAGCTCAATTTCAATTTCTCTTACTTTTATTTTTCCATGGTGTTGTGCAGAATTTATTTTATTCTTTTTTTTTTTTTTTTCATAGTTGAAGACCCATCTATTGAAACATATATAAAATAATTAAGGGTTTAAGGCTGTTTGACCCAAAGATCACATTGGTATTTTTATAATGTTATGTAGTGAGTGTTTTCAGTTATTTCTGATTTTTACAAAACAATGTCCTTATTACTGAAATATTCACTCACAGCACAAATTCAGCTGACAGAGAGGGCAGTGGATTACCCCGAGGAAATGACGCTTTTATCTGAAAGGCTAAACATCATAATATAGTATTTTATTCTAATGTGGATGGGCTAAACTTTACATGCATTCATGATAAACATTGCTTTGCACCATTTGACTTGGAGTAAACGCAACCTTTTCAATTCTCAGTCTACATGGTTCATGGGGTTTTAATTCTTGTGCAACATATATTTCATCAGCAGAGGGTGCTGTTTACTATATATCGACTAAATTTAATTGTTGCGCAAGGCTGCCTCCAGATATCCAATTTATCAACAGTGGGGTAGGTGAGAAATCTGGGTCAAACAAACCAAACACTTGCAGACACATTTAAATTGAATTGTACACAGCACAAGAATTTGCTGCATTTTTTATGCACTTTTGAAACAAGGCCATCTCAATCACTTGACTGTGTGATTCACACACACACACACACACACACACACACACACACACACACACACACACACACACACACACACACACACACACATATATACACACTCTCACCAAAAGCTCACACAAACACACACGTGCATGCACACACACACTGAGCATGCTGTGGCAGGCATTCTAAGTGACGAGTGATCATGCTGGTTTATAATGGGATGCTAATGGGGACTGGCACAGCTTACAAGCATCATACAGCCACTCAGAGAGAGACAGAGAGAGAGAGCTCACACTGTAGAACATACATGTCCTAATCTTACACGTTTATAGAAACAGATCCTCTGACAAAAACCTGAAATCCCTGCACATCAGTCACACACACAGGTTGAGCTTCAGTGGAAACATACAGGTGGTGGGGGTGAGGTGGGACTGGAAGGGGATACATCATGGAAAAAAATGATTTTGTGCTGGTTGTCAGGTATTTGTCAAAATTTCAGGCTCAAAGCACATGGCAATGCACTGTATATGACTGCTCAAATTCAGAAAAGAAATGAATTGTCATCAATGGCACCGACTTTATCAGATGTAACTCAAAGCATACTGAAGAGTCTACATGGTCAGCCAGACAGATTCAGTTGGAGAGCTGAGTGCAGGCTGGTGGGTGCCAAGAGTGATGAGCAGCTCTGCAGGGGGCACTAGATTCTAATGTAAAGGTTTGTTGAGCATGCACACATGCATACACACACACACACACACACACACACACACACACGCACACATGCTGTAGTACTAAAGACTGGCACACACATCAAAGAAAGCATATGGAGTGCTGTTTCATTGGAGCTCTCCACCAATTTCCTCTTACAGAGGAAGGCTGACGAAAGAGCCAGCCATCTCCTCCACACAGCGCAATCAGACAGCGCATCTCAAATCCACAATTCACCGCACACCGCTTTTTGAGGGGTTGCCATAGAAACTCTGCTGGGTAGTAGCGGGCAGAAAATGAGAGGAGATGAGCGGGGCTATTTCCCCCTCCACCTCCCTCTCTGCCTCCCTGCCACCACATTTTGTCCTCAGAGTGACTGTAATATTTTCTATTCTTTGCCTCTTTTATGCATGTACTTACACATCAAAACTGTATACTCATACGGGGGGGTCATAATTAGGGTTAATAGTGCTTACTTGTGCAGCACTCATGCACTTAAGTCTATAAATGTTACATTTCATGTCTTAGGCTCATTCGTATATTGAACCACTGTGACTTATAGGTCCATAGGAACGCACACAGATGCTGCTTTACATAATAATTAATATATAAATTAGAATTCTGAGTGATTTTTCACCATCAGTTGACTTCCTGCAGAAAATGATCATATAGGCTCAAAGTGTGCAATATGTCAAAATGCTCAAGGCGTAACATCTCTGGCAGGCAGTACTGTATCAGCTGGACTGCATTGGTGAAGATCTACCACCATATACAGCATTCATCCTGTCAATGTAAATACTTCTGTCATATATACACTGGGTTGACGTGCAGCTGAGCTTGAAGCATAGGTCTAAATATCTCTTTCCTCCTCCCCCCTGTGTCCTTACCTCCTTGATTGCTGAGGGGAGGAGGGGAACGAAGCCTGTCAGCCTCTCTTTCTGTCTCTCCATTCTTCCTCTCTCCATCTATTTCTCTTCCTCTTCCTGCCTCTTTCCATTGATGACCAACCTGTCAGCAGCTCCTGTTGTGGCAGACTGTGAATGCTCTGCATGTGACTGATACACAATGTTTTTCACTATGAAAACATCTCTGTCTGCACAGTAAGTGCTTTAGCAGAGAAGCCCAATCTCTCAGCAGTGACAACACTGAACCCAAATTGAGGGATTTGTCTTTGGAGCGGAGCAGCAGAGAGAGTAGTCTTTACTTTGCTTCAGTGCATTCACTGGGTCCTTTCTCAAACTCTTTGCGCTGAAGCACTTGGCATTACGCAGTGTTCCTTACATCAGAGCTCTAATGAGCCAGTGGCCACATTAGCTCCAGCACTGATAGAGCCCTGCCCTGCCACGGGGCAGCGTTTTCCAGTCCACTGGACCACCAAGTTGCCTAGCACCCTTTCCCC
>JAPSES010000236.1:2799150-2810594 GCA_029822895.1 Maxillicosta whitleyi
CCAAACCACAAACCCCCCCCCCCCCACAACTCCCCTCAACCTCTATAATAGGGCATGAGACACCCAGAAAAGATTTCCGTTTAGATATATGGCAGATGCAGCTCCCTTCAAGCAAGACAGGAAATATGCTTCATATGTGGCAACAAAAGGAGCAATGTTCTATCTTTTTCATCCATCTTCACAATGCATTTGTCATGTGAAAGTGAGTGATAATGGTAATTATTCACTTGAAATATATCCCCAGATAGTTTTATACTATCTAACAAACGTTTGACACACAGTACCGTCATATACTGTCATATACAAAATATAGAAAGAGAAATCGAACCATCAACCCTAACTGTTGACACATGTACTGTATTTCAGAGCTGAGATTGATTTAAAAATTAAACATCTGAAACCAACTTGTATCGGAAATGAAAGTGTCAGACCAGGCTAGAACGACACCAGTGTGTTTCTGCATATGAATAATCAGTGGAAATAGTTAGCAGTCTTTTGTAAAATCCCCCCGTGCACACACAGATATTCTGGATTTGTCTCCTCCTCCTCCTCCTCTTCCCCTTGAATAGTTCTCTGAAATCAAAACTGAGGGCCCTCTGGGTTTTTGACAATGTTTTACACAATTCTATGACAAGGATAAAAACTGTGGCCTCTATTCCATAAAATTACAATACATCCCTTAATAATACGCATGAATTTTAATATACATGTAATAATGTGTCTGTTGTCATAGTATAATACACATCCTATTAATAACAATGTTATTATCTAACAATCTTTGTAAGAGAAGAATAAAATGCAAAGTAATATGTTGTATAGTTCTTCTTCTTTTAGTTGATTCAAGATTTGATGTGTTTGCCTTCACGAGTTATTTTTTCCATCACGTGCATTGTGCATCTCAGTACAATCTAAAAAAAAACACACACGCACAAAAACAAAAAAAAAAAACAACTACACAAAACAGACTGTTTTTGGAAGATTCCAGCGTTGCCCTCTGTGAGATGTGTGTCTTGTAGTACAGTTGTATTTGTTGTACAATGCATGGAACTGTCTGGGGATGAATGCCCTCCAGAGGCTCATTCATAAGATAAATTGGCCTGAAATTCATTGGTCCTGCAGACAGTCTGTGTCTCCCTTTGTATGTCTCACTCTCTCTCCTCTTTTATGTGCACGTACACACAAGCCGCCACAAACAAACACTAACGTACATGCACGCCCCTTAATGCGTGTTCATGTTCTTTCGTGTTATTCGGGGTTGCAGCGAGCTCAGGCTAAAAGAGAGGGGGAAAAAAACACCTTTGCATCTGTCTGCGTAGCTGAAGTCCAGCCTAGGGCCTACTGGGCTTCAGTGAAGTGTGCTGTGATTTGACAAGGCCAGTGACGAGAGGCACTGTAAATATCCGGCTGTCATGTGACTCACTTCATGGCCTCAAGGAACCAACGAAAGGTCAATGTTTCCTGATGCCATTGCCAACAACTAAATTAAGTGACTTCATCTCTTGCTCATGTTTCTGTCCCAATTTAGGAGATGGATACGTTGGAGGTGCTGCATTATTCTGTATATGAACTGCACTGATCACTCACATCGCAAATCCATGCATATGTACACACACTTACTTTGGGGTTTATTACACAAGAGCTGCATGCGCACGCACATAGCGTCAGATGCACGACCTCTGGGTTTGTCTTCATACATGTCATGTCTGACAGTGACAGCAGTGTTTTTACACGTCTCCTCAGTTTTTCCCTCATAAAGCTAACTGGGATCTATGTTCTGTATCCTAACATGGAGCAAAAGGTTAAATAGCATCATTTAGCTCAGTCACAAGCTGCATACATGACAGAATATCTGCTTGATGTAAAAAAAAAAAAAAAAAGCTACTTTCAGTGCAGCTTCAGCTCTAATGCAAGGTCTGAGTATATGTTTTCATAATCCTAAAAATGCTCTGGGGTCATGCATTTACCCACCAATGACTTTCAACTAATAGACAAAAATAGTTCTCCAAAATGACAATGGTGCACATGTGTAGAAAAGTATAAAACATTTATATTTTAATCATCATGGTTATTTAAACCTGGTTTATATAGTGTTTCCTGGAGAGAAAAGTGAAGATATGATAGGGTTATTGTTTCAACATGAACCTTATAAAACCCCCCATGTGAAAAAGCCCCTAATGCAAAAGCTGCACTTGGGCAGCTAAACACTCATCTCACTGATTAATTGGGCAACTTTAAATCCATTTTCCAGTCCAGCACTGATCTGCACCCATGGAAAATGCAATGCTCCCAAAATAAATTGTAGTTTACTTGGTGCTGTTTACTGTGCCATAGGGAGACATGAGGCAATAAGTTAAAAGCCTAGAATTAACACCGCTTGTAGAGTTGTAGTGTACATCTAACAAGTTTGGGATTTGTGGTCGGACCTTAGAGCGCTCGATTATGTCAAACTGACAAATAAGACAAGTGGATGTCTCTGCTGGGAGACGGTTCAAGACAGTGAGTCAGAGGTGGAACAATCTATTCTAACCTAGCAAAAAAAAAGAACAAACACCTCCAAACCCCACCCTAAAGTCACATGATTTGTTACATCACTTGTATTATCCTATGTTCTTACATTTCTCATAGTTGGTCATTCACTAAACCTAATTCTCTATTAACCCATAAAGACCTGGTGTTACTTCTGTGTCAGGTCCCAAATGATTTTTTCTTTTTTTTTTTTTGTTAATTTTTTTTAAGTGATTTATCGCCATTTATTCTAATATTATGCTCAGTATTGTGCATTCTTAACTGAAAATCTAATATTTTTATTTTTTCATTCCAAAACTGTTCACATGAGGGTGATAAATGTGATCTTGTATCATTATTTCAGTATGAAATTAACCACTTCCATGTGTGCACAATAAACACATCCAAACTGTTTGCACCTCTCTTTGACATGTGTTAAACATACAGTTTCTATCTGCAAAATGTTTATCAGTGCTAAATTAATATATTTACATTTTCTTCTCCCAGCACACATTCAATTGTGTGTAGATACATATTGTATATTCATTGTGTTAAATGTATTAACTGGAGGCAGACACACTATTTAATGCACCTTTGAAAGACGCAGCCCTTAGTGCGCACTGTTAGTAACTCAGTTTGCACGTTTTTACACTTTAATATTTAACATTTTAATACACGCAGACCTTTTATAGATCCAGCCCAGTGTGTCCCTCTGCCAGTGATTAAACTCCACCTTAAATGAATAGAACAAGGGAGTCTCAGTGTCACTTTGTATCCTACTACAACATCCAAACACGTGTTACATTCCTATAATAGCACTGATGTGAGGTGGATGAAACTCATTTTAGTTCAGGGGCCACATTCAACTAAATTTGATCTGATGTGGGCTGAGCCAGTGAAATAATAGTATAATAATATATAAATTATGCCAACTCCAAACTTTAAAAAAGTAGAATTAAACAATGAAAATGTTGACATCTACAAATTATCCTTTCAAACAATGCAAATAACATGAACAAATTGAAAAATAAGCGTAATTTTAACAACATTATGCTTCAGTTTATCATTTCCACATGTCTATTATAACTTACAGACAAAGTGGATCTACAAAACATTTAGGAAGAATATTATTAAATTGCACTTAATTTTCTGAAGACATTTTAGGTTCTTCATATTTATTCAGATTATTTACATTTTTGTGTGAAATTATACTTTGTTTTAAAATATTTACATTTAAAAAGTGAAAAAAATTGGAGTTGTGAGTATTTATAGGTTATTATAGTATTTTACTTTTCTGACCCACTTGATATTGAATTGGCCTGAATGTGGAGCCTGAACTAAAAGGATTATTAACATCCTAATATTTACTTTTGGGGCCAGACTGAACCCTTTGGTGGGCCAGATTTGGCCACATGTTTGACACTTGTGTTGTAGAAGATGACAGTGTTCTCACATTCACTACAGAGCCTCTGAACGTCCAAATGGATCATATCTGATGAAGAAAAGACGACAAACTGTATTTTACACACATTCTTTACATGGATTGATAAGATTAGTGGATCAATTTTTTATATCCTTAAATGGTTTTGCTCGCTAGTAGATGTTTTGGTCATTATGGGTTAAAAGCAATTTTATAAACATAATTTTACTAATTAGGACACTAAAAGATACCACTCAGTCAGTGTATGACCCATTTTTAATTACTATTTATTACTGTTGGTCTTAATAACTTATGCACAATAGTTTTAATAGTACTGCCTAAATTATTTGTTCATATCTTAGTTGCAGTGGTGTTTTACATGTTTTTACTCCTATCTTAAAACTATTTAGACTTTTTATACTCTAATTCCTTTGCGGTGTTTGCTGTATTGATGTGTGTTAGCTACAGGTTAAACTAAACTTCACATGCAGTGTTTTCTAAATCAAATAACGTCAGCTTTTTTTCACTTTGACAATATTTCAGGTATTTCAACTAAATTCAGCCATAGTTCAAAAGTGCTAAGCTTTCAGCAATCACTGAAGTTTTTAGGTCTTTTCTCTCGTTGTTTTTGTGCTTTTTAAAAATAACACTGAATTAGTATTCTCTGTGACCTGTTTTTTTATGATACGATTGTGTTAATTTCATAACTAATCATTTGTTTGGAGTAGAAATAAGGTAACACATTCCCAGAGCAACAGTTGACAGTCCCTGTGCGACAATTACAATTAAAGATGGAGATTGTTTTGGTTTTGCAGAATATTTTTGCACCTTACAGTTTTACATGATGAACATTATATTGTAATTCTGTTCTGTAAAAAATTGCCCTTGGTTTTTTTTTTTCCTTTTATCTTTTCTCTGATAAACCACAAACCACAACATTTGCCTGAACAACACATGACTTGGTCCTCACACACCCTCATAAATGTTAAAATAGTGTTGATTGTTGCACTGCTAGATGTAAATTTGTATGAACAAATGACTTATGAATAATTTATTAAGAACATAATTTATTCATTTCATAGTTCAGCATTTGCTGAGATGCTACACAAATGACAATTAATTCTTGGAAAGTGATGTGTAAACAAACTAAATATGACATTATTACAAATATTCATTTTCATTTTATGTTGATGTGCCTATTTGTATACCTGCTGCATGTATTCACTATGTGTTTGTGTTTCTACATTGAATTATTTTGTAACATCAACAAAGAAAAACAGACATACAGAACATTAAAGAAGGGGTACTGACAAAATGCACCCACCTTCAAGCAGAACTTATTGTCAGCTTTAGTTTTATTTCATAGGAATTTCTATGCAACCATATAAAACATACTTTTAATACTCCTCTTTCAGCACTTCAAGCAGCCAATTATATTAAAATAAAACAAATGAGTGGTATAAATCAACTATAAAGATAATCAGCAGTGCCTCATGTTGATAAATGAACTAAATGCATGCACCTAAGTATAAAGGAATGCCTAATTGAACACAGAGCAGTGCCATTAGGGTCAGCTCCAGGACAGAAACTCACCCAGGCAGGTAATTCAAGTCAAGGGTTTGCTTTTAGCGTTTTTTTTTAATGAAAATATGTTAGATGACTGTACCAGCAAAGCAAATGTGTGAGTACGTTGATTTCTGAGTTTCACTGCGAAAGGCAGAAGTAAGCTAAAGTGATCTCATGATGGATGTAGCTTCATTTGTGCCTGAATATGCTTACGTTGCAGTTACCTGTGGGTTCAGCTCTTTGTCTTCCAGGTCCAGCTGCATCCAGATTATCTCAGCCTATCGGTGTTAGCGCTGACCAGGCTGATGGCGCAACTGATAATGAACATCTTTTTTTTTTTTTTTTTTTGTAATTAGCAATTACCGAAGCTCTTCTTCAAGATGTTGAGGGGGTAGAAGAAGTGGTTTGGGATGGATTAAAGCTGACGTCAAAGGCAAATGCAAATGTGCTTCTCCCAGCTTTATGTAAAAGCTCTGAATTGGGAGCTTAGCTGGGGAATTTTGTCCACATGCTCTAACCCATTCTTGTCAGTGCTGGAAGGATTGCGTGGTCTCACTGATGGGTTGGACGACCAGCTCCCTCAGCTTTGAAGCTGATAAACCTTTTAAAACCATGACAAATATTCTCCTGCAATTTTGCCAGAGGAAAGGCAAAGAAATGAAATAGGTAGCAGGCACAGAAATATGAAAATTTGCCGCTCCATCAACCTCAAACTCTCCACCATGCAGCCAAGTTTTTCTTTTCCAGGCTGCTTACTCTTGCACAGCTTTGAGCTTATGGGATTGTCTCTTCCAAAGCTATCGTGCACATTTTAAACCACATGATCCTGCTACCTAATGGTCCTGTATCAATATAGCAGCCAATAATAGTCAACAGAGCTACAGCGTGGACGTGTGTGCTACGTAGAGCGGTGTTCAGGAAGCATTTTGCTGCACAACCTCCATGTCAGTGGCCGACATGGCTGCATGGCACAAGTTAGGCAGCAAGGGTGAAACATCCAGTCAGTTTCCATAGTGATGTGGTTGAATGGAAGGGATTAGCAGGGGCAATGTAGTGAGAAAGGATTGCAGGCTTCTGTCAAAGCATGAATTTAAAGAGCTCCATGTTGTGGCTCTCTTCTTTTTTTTGGTGACGCTGATGATGAGCCTGTCGCCTACCTTCGCTCCTCAGACATGCAGACATGTTTTATGGGATGGGACTCTGTTGGTTTCTCAGGTGTAAATGGTTTGATTAGCCAGTTGAACGTAGCAGATATGATAACGTAGAGCCAAACTACAAACCCCCAGATAACTGGAAAACTCAACAGAATGGAAAATGCAGATTGATTTATTGTAACTGGATTGGAAACACTTAACAGCTGTTTTCATGACTAAAACATTTCGATTGTTTAGAATATTTTTAATACTATACAAATTGACATGACATTTAGTTTGTGCATGTTCATTTTAAGTTATTAATACCATTAATACCAGGTTAGTTTAATAACTCAGGAGGCAGTTTTTACATTTAACTCACAACAGATTTCATATTACTGATATAAATAATATAAATGATTCAAAATGAAATCCAAATGGCTTCTATTGCAATACTGAAGTCATTTAATAGTAAATAAGACAGGGGCCAGAGTGTACTTCTAGAAATATGTCAGAAAAACCATCCACATTAGTAAAGGATCAGACACTTATGTATGGAAAACAGACTGTGTTGTCTCAAAGTAACAGATGAATGAGGTCAGAGAATGTATACAATATCATCTAATATATTCAGCATATTAAAAAGAGTCTATGTGAGAATAGTAGATGAAAACCAAAAATGAGCAAACAAATATTTATTAATATAATTTAGACCAAAAAGTGTTATGTATAAAATCTGATGTTAAAAGGACAATTATTCTTTATTTGTAATTTAAAAAACCTGAACTAAATATAAGATTGGTGGTGTTTTTTTTCTTATGTCTATATTTTTGTGTCTCATTTTTACATTATTAAAACCAGAAAGAGAATCCTGTCATATTCAGTCAATCACAAGAAATATGAATGAGTGAAATATTTCACCTTTAATGTATATTTGATTACAGCACAGTGTGTTGTTATGTTTCCAGTTGTGAATTACATATCACTATGTACCACTGTTGCATTTATTCTCTCATCACTTAAACTGTAATGGATTGTTTGCTCATTTTATGAGTCAGTGAATATGTATTATCTCTGCAAAAGAACCTTTATATCCACTTTGCAACATAACCTTTGTTAGATTGGTCGCATTATTTATGACAGTCTTCTATTATTGCTGGAGTTCGAATGGATATACAGAGTAGGATAATTTAATTCATAGGCTTTTTTTGGTCTTTAACATGCATTTATATGTCGCTATATATTTGTGCATAGCATAGATGTGTGTTTTAACCCTCAGAAGCCTAATCTGCACCATTAATGGACTTTTTGTAGAAGTTAATTAACCATTTTCAATGATAGCAGCACAGCAGTCCCAGTAGAGAGCCATATAAGGAGGGAGAGACGGAGACCGATTATGCTGTTGCCTAGCAACACATGTACAAAATTTGAAGCGATTTAGTGCCCCCATACTGGTTATCATGGAGGTCATATGTTTACTAAATCCACACAGTGTGCTGGGTGTCACACAGGACTGTCAACACATCAACACAAGTATCTGTCCCAGCCGCTGCACATCGACGTGTTGATGCCAAACATGTAAAACCTGCAACTAGGCTGAATGTCTCCTAAATCATGACTGTCTAATTCCATGGATTTGTGAAAACGGCATTTCTTTTGAATGAGTGGCAAATACTACATCAGAATTCCAACAGAGGTAAAGGCTCATCTTTGGCAGCAGTGGGATTTAACTTCTTTGCATACTGTAGTTGATCCCTTCAGAAAGGTAAAAATCTGAGTGTGTAAAAAAAAATAAAAATAAAAAAAAAAAATAGAGAAGAAGAAGAAGAGCTTGTGCCTCAATTTGCTGTAGATGATTCATTCAAAAACAGAGGAATACCGTAGGCCATCCCACCTCGTTGATGAGTCCTACAGCCCACAATACTTCACTGCGCAAATAATATGAGAAAAAGCTGGTTATCAGAAACTGTCCTCTCAGCTTGTTTTGCTCGTTTGTAAATGATGTGAGTATAAGAGGGAGTGAGTGAAAAAGAAAAGGATGCATACAAAGAGAAGAAGAGAGGGACGTAGGGAGGGAGAAAGAGAGAGGCGAGACAGAGCTGCTGAGGCACTCACTTCACAGCAATTTAGGTCATGCTAAACAAATGCTATACTAGAGAAGCACAGACAAATAATAGCAGCTACCCTTGAAGTGATTTCTGCTCCTGTGGAAGGTGTACATTGTGAGATCACAACGGTGCAGGTGTTCTGGGAATAAAAGAGGCTCCATATGTGCAGGTGTGTCCACGAGGCACGTCCAGGTCAATATGCTCCATCATATTTGGATGTGAGAATTTTATTTATGCAGGAAACGGGAATATGAAATGAGAAGGCATTCGGTTCTGTTAGAGTTAAATGTATCCAGGTCCGCTGTTATCAAGGCACATGTGATATACCGCTGGTGCCGTGCTCTACACACCTACAATCCCTACAAGTCGAGAAAAATGTGCACCAGCAATCACTGTTACAGGCTGATGAAAACAAAGAGCAGACAGCAACAGAAAAGAGGCTTCACATTCAGGCTTCTGACAGTACAACTCTTTGTGGGATTATCTAATAAGACATATTTGTATTTTAAACACCCTGTTGGAAACAGCTTTAGTGTCAAAACAAGCATTTGGGAAATATTTTGTGTTGATTTTGGAGGGATTTGAATTGTATTTTGCAGCTTTTGCTTTCATATAGCAGTGATTACAGCAATATATTTCCTCTCTGTGCATTATTCAGCATTAATGTGTTTAAAAAGGTGAATGTAATCATGTCAAAAAGAGCAGCAAAAGGAAGTTTGCGTGTAATTATTCTCTTCATTTCAGGTGGATGCATTTTGTCTGTACCAGTATAGAGGAAATATATGTTTAATTGCCATCCACAGTGGAAATTGTCACCAACTTGACTTACATATTTACAGTAAAAAATAAAATGGAATGTGTACACAATTTTAGCACGGGGAGAAAAACAACTCCACGACAATATGAATAAAATATGTGAATTGCTTATGATTAGCATACTAATGACTAATCATCATGCTAATCACTGCATTTGTGGCCTCAAATTGCATCCTGGTGTTGAGAAATGTGAATCTGTGAAAATATGTTGGAATATGGAAAACTATTCTGATTGCATAGATGTTATGAGGCAGTGAAACAATCATTTCAAGGTAGTTTACTTAGAAAGTGCACACCAGTGGATGGCAAAAATAGGTTTAAAAAAAAAAAAACACTAATAGAGGATCATGCAACGTGTTTGTATAGTAAATTATATGTGCGTGTACCTTTAAGTCTTCTTGTTTAATTTTTTTCTTATGTTACTGTTAAAATTGCACTTTTGATGATATGCATAACCACACTCAAATCCCTTATTAAGTTTTTTCTTTTATATTATTAAAAAACACAATATTTTTTCTCCATGAAAGCCAAGACACCCACATTGCATCTGATATAGTATTCCCTGAAACGCAGCTCATTTAGATTCCTCTGCAAATACCTTCCCCACATTAAGATGATTTTACACCCAGTGGGCCAGTAAAGAGGGCCAGCCCAAGCCTCAATCTCAGTCACATAATCTAAAAGCCATTACAAGAAAGGACAAGTAATCCCAGCGTAATGGAGCACATACAGCACTGAGCATGGAGTCAAATGTTCGCTTCCCACTCAAAGTGTGAGGGCTGGTGGTGGAAGGGCAGTGAGCTGAATCAAACCAAAGCTGCGAGGTTACAAGGTCAGCTGGCTGAGCATACATGTCACCAGCCTATTGGACATGCCTGTGTGTACATCAGCAGGTGTATAAATATGTGTCATGTTTCACACTCTGTGTCTGCAGGGATGGCAACCCAGATGGGATTTTAAATGCTGCATTTCATGTGGTATCATTTAATAGGTTAGTTCACCCCTCATTGGTTTGCCATCTGGTGCCCTCTCAGCCTATGATAGGAACATTCACACTGGAGTCAAAACGCTTCTGATCTCTAAAGCAGTTCCAGCAGTTTACACCGCACAATCCGCGCGCACTTCATCCGCCTCACATCAGTGCTATTATAGGAATGTAACACGTGTTCGGATGTTTTAGCGGGATACAAAGTGACACTATGTGGAGTTTGGACACTAAAAACTACAAACATGGAGAGTGAGGGAGCGAGAGTGAGGAAAACACGCGCGCGCCCGCACAAATGTACACACACAAACTGCAAATGTTGTCAAATTATCGATAGGGAAGAGAATAAAAAGCTAACATGACATCACAGATCACACAAGGAAAACAGCTGATCTAGAGAAAAAAAACTTGCCCTAAAATATTCAAGTAAATCAAACAAGTGGGCCCATACTATTTATACAGGCTGACTTACCCATGCACGTGCAACTGAAGAGCCATTTACTTTACTTTTCCAAGCTGGAAGAGAATTAAACTCCGCGACTCCTTTTTTTTTTTTTTAATGTTTCCCCTCGTCTTCTTTTCATATCTTGATACGTTAAAAACTGCGAATGACTTTAATCCACGGTTTTATTCCTTCTCATATCATCCCCTCATTTGTGAAGACGTCGGGCTTTGGACGATTACAGGCAAGACTTAGACAACCGGCCAATGTTCCCTCCCTTTATTGACGGGCTCCCTTTATCACAATTTGCCAGATTTGCAGACAGACGCTGACTGGCTTCACCTTCCAAATATACGCGTTTGGACATAATCATGCTGCTTATATTACCTTCCATATGTCTCCATTCTGCACCTCGACAATAGATTAGATTACCAGAGGGGAGGTTTGGGTGCTCTTTTTAGGGTGGGGG
>JAPSES010000236.1:2810694-2823029 GCA_029822895.1 Maxillicosta whitleyi
GGGGGTGTCACAGTTTGTGAGACAATACCAATTCAAAGCAGCTGAATTCTTGAAGTGTTCGTGGAAGCACAAAAAAAAAAAAAAAATAAAATTAAAAAAAAGTGGTAAATGTTGACCACTTTGCAACACATATTGACTTTATTTTAAGTGCTGTAAAAACTTACATGCGTAATAGTGGGGTGTCATGGAAATGGTGTGAATACCTGATTGTTTGTATTTATTCAAAATGTGGAGAAAGGAGTGGAAACAATTTGATGTAGGCTATGAAAATATATATTAAAAAAAAAACAAACACGCGGCAAGTGCTATGTCAGAGCAGCCTATAGATGAGAATGAGGAGAAGGAGAAAGGGGGGGGGCGACTTTGAGATGACATTGAGGCTGTGTAGATGGTAGTTGAGTCTCTGGTTGTTGATGTTAGACAGTCGCACAAGGCGAAGCGGCTGCTGCCCGTGTTGATTCAGCCTCCTCCTCCTCCTCCTCCTCTTCCTCCTCCTGGTCTTCAGCACTGCTCCCCGCTGGACAGCTCCTGCTTGGACACTCTGACGCTGCATGGTCCCTTTAAGTCTTTTAATGGAAGTAACATCTATTTATGTTCCAAGAAATATCGGGAGTTTACAACTTCATCCACAGGAGGAATCTACGGATACCTCGTTTCGAGATTTGTGTCAGGCAGCATATCTCCGGCGGCACAGATCACAGATTCATTGTGAGTAAACTGGATGCTAAATTCTTGCGTCTGTCTGTGCGTGTGTGCGTACTTGAACCCTGATACAAACGAGAATTGTTAATGCATGATTCATTTTTTTCCCCCTGTCTTTGCACCGATAGTGACTGTGGTCGAATAATCAATGAAAGTGGATTGCATGTGGGTGAGATTAATGTAATGACTGCATGATGAGCTCCGTACCTACATGCTACAGCCAATTAAATGCAGAATTGATTACTGTTCTGTAGTCTGGTGGATGGTGCAAATGTGGAGACGCATTCTCGTGCGTTTAATAACGCGTTTGGTCCCCAATTAATCGGACAGAATGGGGTTGCTATTTGTGCATCCTGATGCGTAAAGCTTTTACGCATTGGACATCCCTTTGTCTCCACTGTGCGTTTTGTGTTCCAGTTTGTTTGAGAGCTCTCTTTATCCCTGCTGCTTGTTATTCTGTACGTGGATAACTGTTAGAAGAATCTGCAGGTGGTAATTGGTGTACTCCACTTCATGATGCTTAATTCTCATAGGCTATTTCATTTTTGCTACGGTGCGTCTTGTGCTGGAGATGCGTGTTTTGGATCGTGTAATGTGTCTTAAAGTTTTTTTTTTTTCTTTTTTGACGTGGATTCCATTTACATCTATTTCTATTTTCTTTCCCAGACGTATTTAATTGCAGATTTTGTTTAGCCTATCGTGTGTGCTGATCTGGTTTTCACTGCTGTTAATTACGCGCAATCTGTCGTCTGTGTTTTAGTTATGGGAGCAAGTCCAGCATGACTTTGCCATCGATGGTTTTAGGTGTTTGTTGAGTCTGATATGAATGAAAAATTTTGTGTGAGAGCCAAATGTTCATGAGATGCGGTTTTAAAATGCTTATGTTAAAGTGAAACAGTAACGTGCTTGTCTTTATTGTTTGATCATGTTTAACTGGAGCCGCTGGGGAGAACAAATCTCAAAATTGTGTCAATATTTGCTTTATAAGTGACATTTTCAGCGCGTCCTGAAAAACCGACCAATTACTCTATTCACGATTACAGGTTAACGGCAACTGACGAGCCGTGTGCGTTCAGGCTTCATCCCCAGACATTTGGTCCAAAGGTTAGGTCTAAAAACCGCGAAGCTGCTGTCTACGTGGACTGGTGCTGAAGCCTCCCGTCCGACTGCCAGGACCTCTGCCAAATCCAGAGACATGGCGACGAACGGCACCAAAACGGATGGACAAGTCACAGAACTAAACGAAGTGGCCACTAATAATGACAAACCCAAGACACTGGACGTGAAACCCGAAAAGCAGAAAAAGGAGCTGCCTGATAGAGAAACATGGGGGGGCAAATTTGATTTTCTTCTGTCGTGTGTGGGTTATGCAATTGGACTGGGAAACGTATGGAGATTTCCCTATCTCTGTGGAAAAAACGGCGGAGGTAAACATTTTTTTCCCACATCTAATTTAAGCAAACTGCACGGCCCATTCAGCTCCACGATACACATAGCCGAGCCTGTTTAATTAACCGTGTCGATGGCACGAAAAAACAGAATATCGCCTATGTTTACAACCTAAAATAATGATCATTTGTCTCTGATGTTTTAAATAATGCGTCAACACAGTTTTGAGACTAAGATTGGTTATTTTTTAATATATAACTTATTCTACTTCTGTCCATCCAGGAGCCTTCTTGATTCCCTATTTTTTGACTCTCATATTTGCTGGGGTCCCCTTGTTTTTGCTGGAATGCTCACTTGGTCAATACACCTCAATTGGAGGGCTTGGTGTGTGGAAACTGGCTCCTATGTTTAAAGGTATATTTTTTTCATATATTTCTAGATATTTGTTGCTTCATATAGGCCTATTTGAAATGTGACACAGTGTCCATGAAAAAAAAAATTGTAATTATGTTGTGCTTTCATGGAAATGATGATTACCAGGATTTATGAAGGCTACATCACCAATGATAGTTTTATTATGATGCATAAAAAAATCCTGATGTATAGTATTTCTGTATGATAGGTGTGGGCCTTGCAGCAGCTGTCCTGTCCTTCTGGCTCAATATTTACTACATTGTAATCATTGCATGGGCCATTTACTACCTGTACAACTCCTTCACCACTGTAAGTATTTTCCAGTGAGACCACTATTCATAAAAAAATAAAAATAAAAAAATAAAAAACCCTCAAAAGATCAGAGGGTCAAGGTTGCTATGATACCTTTAAGCTATTTCCAATCTTTAAATCCAACAAACAATGGGGGAAAACCAACTGTAATTCTGTTTTTCAGGAACTTCCGTGGAGCTCATGTAATAATCCATGGAACACAGAGAAATGTTATACAAACCACACCATTCCAGATACCACCAATCTCACCAGCTCAGTGTTGGAGTTTTGGGAGTAAGATATTGACTGCTTTCTTTTGCTTTCAAAGCAACAGACCTTTAAAGTATCCCGCATGCAACCTTGAGATACAAAAAGACAGCCTCCTTTGCTGCATGCTTATTTTCCTGTGTGCATAATAGTCTTATTGTTGCTCGCTCTGACTTATAGGCGCAACGTGCATGAAATGACAGAGGGCCTGGAAAAACCAGGGCAGATTCGAGTGCCACTGGCAATAACACTGGCTATTGCCTGGGTCCTTGTGTACTTCTGCATCTGGAAAGGGGTTAGCTGGACAGGGAAGGTAAGACTTTTGGCCAATTTGGATGTCCAACACCTCTTTTGCTATCCTGCTTCCAAACAAGTAGCAGTGTTTGCCACATTATGCAACATTTATGGGTCTAATATCACCTCATTAATCATTTAGATTACAGGCAGCATTGTCCAGATTGATTTTAAAATAAGGAGACATCAAACACTCATGTTCACTAATCCTGCTGTGCCTCATGGTGGCTCCTCTAATTCCAATTCTCCTGACACTGTGTCTATACTGAGTGTGGATTCACGATAGGAGGGGCAACAAACAGCCATATACTAAAATCTGGTTTTGTACTCTGTCTTCACTTGGAGCAGTTTCACTCCCATGTGATGCCACATTTCGAAAGTCTACAGCATCACATGACCATGGCAAATAAAATTTGTTTTGGTCACAAAATACCCCATCCCCCTTGCACATTTTGCTCACAAATTACATACACAATGTCATAAATGCAACAGAGACAGAGGGAGCATATTTAAAGTGAAGCTGCACTGATTTCCAGGCTGCACACACAGTGTTCGATCCATTTTGGGTTTTTTTGCCTCAAAGAGACATAGAAAAGTACATGTAAAAGCACTAAAAATGTCATTTTGTTCTTTTAATAGTGACGGAATTTTAAAATTGCTATTATGTATGCATCATTTATAAAGCTCCTTAAGATTCAATGGCGTTATCCATGATTTCCCTCTTTATGACGGTTTCACATCTTATAGGTCGTTTACTTCTCTGCCACATATCCCTACTTCATGCTGTTTATTCTCTTCATCCGTGGGGTGACTCTTCCTGGAGCTAGTGATGGAATTATGTTCTATATCACCCCTGACTTTGAAAAACTCAAAGAATCGGAGGTAATGACATATTATTATATGATTCATACCTATGTACTGCATGCCTGAGTGAGCAGTGCTCGGCCTCATGCAGCTAAATGGTGTGTGCTTCTTTTTCAGGTATGGCTAGATGCAGCTACCCAGATTTTTTTTTCCTATGGACTGGGATTGGGGTCACTTATAGCTCTTGGTAGCTACAACCCTTTCAACAACAATGTTTACAGGTAAGACTGGTGATGAAATAAGAATACAAGATAATACGGAGAGAGACATAGATAATGCAGCTGAATTTAATATCACTGCAAATCCTTGTAGCTGAAGACGCCAGTAATTAAATTGCCCACATTATAGGACATTACACATCTCTTTTAGACCCATTTTCAAGGGTATGGAGTAAGAGCTCTCAACAGACCTTATTAATGTGAGTTCCTGGCATGAATATAAGAGCAACCCAAGAAGAAGAATATTTCTTGCTATTGCTCTGTGTGCTGTAGGGAACAAAACATCTATGGCTGCAAAGCTTGAGTGTTTTCTCCAGTAGCCCTTTGGTTCTGGGTCACATAAACATTCAGTTACATAAAAATAGCTGCTTTCATTTTGTGTCCTTATTTCACAATGATGAATGTGTATCTATTAAAATATGTGAAATAGTACAAAATAGGCATGTTCTGAGACCTCTAAAATTCAGTGTCATGTGCAATAAAAACACATTTTAGTCCAAGAACCATTTGATCAAAAGCAAATTAATTGCAGTGGTTTGTTCTTTCAAGCTTTCTTTAAGATCCATCTCTCCTGTGTAGTCTACTTTCAGGGAACCTCAATGCAGAAGAAAATATGAGTCAATTTAAATCTACAACAAGCCTATTTTATTTATTTATTTATTTATTTATTGCCTCTCCCCAGAGACTCTGTCATCGTGTGCTGTATCAACTCATGTACCAGCATGTTTGCTGGCTTTGTGATCTTCTCTATTGTCGGCTTCATGGCACATGTGACAAAGAAAGACATTGCCGACGTAGCAGCTTCAGGTAACAGAGTGCATATGCACCTTGTTCTGTAATGGTTTTGTAACCATACAAAAAAAAAAAATGCACTGTCACTGACGCTGATGCATAAACGCTGCTTTTTTTTCCCATCAGCCCTGCATGTGTCTGCAGTTATCTGAGCACTAGGAGAATAACCCTGATGAAATATGATTTTCCTATTTTCTATCCAGGTCCTGGCTTAGCTTTTCTAGCCTACCCGGAGGCTGTAACCCAGTTGCCTGTGTCTCCTCTCTGGGCCATTCTGTTCTTCTCCATGCTGCTCATGCTGGGGATAGACAGCCAGGTAAGGGGCTTGGAGATGATCTGCTCATGGGCTGACCTAAATATTTAAATGCAGGTACATATCATGCAGCTCACCCCTGCTCTCTGCATGATAAGCATGCAATTTGCTTCTTGTGGACAGATATAGCTGAGCTTTGACATGAGCTGTCAAGTCTTTTTAATGCAACTTTATCACCTCCATGTGCCCGCAGATTTCACTCTCTGTGTGTCTTTATTTTGTGTATGATATTTGGGTTCAAATAAGGCCACAGAAACTAGAAAAAGAACACACGCAGTTAAACACTGACTATTTCCACCAATACAAAGAAATAAATTATAACCCCATTTTAAATGTCATAGCGGCATTGCTTCCACATATCAGAGCTAATACCAAAATGGCCTCCAAGAGATAGATGCTTGCTCATTCAGGGGATTATTTTTAGTGTTCTTGTTCCATGGTTTGGTGCATACTGCAATCTTTGTATCTGTCAAGGCCAGACCAATTTAATGGAGAGTATATTTTGCAAAATTTTCACAGATGTCCACAGAAAAAAAATAAACAAAAGCCAATTAAAAAAAAAAAAAAAAAAAAAAAAAAAAAGCACAGTCTACATATTTAATAGATTTCTACTTTATGAAAAACAGCGTGGTGCAAACGTTCAACATAATAACCTTTCATGCTATCTATCATTCTGTCCTTCAGTTCTGCACGGTTGAAGGCTTCATCACCGCTCTGGTGGATGAGTTTCCCAGAGCTCTTAGGGGTAGACGAGAGATCTTCATCGCAGTTGTCTGTCTGGTGTCCTATGTGATCGGACTTTCAAACATCACACAGGTACAGCAGGGCAGCTTTTCCAGTTACTACTTAACATAAATAGGTGCAGTATAAAAAATCAGTGTTGACAAAAGGAAAAATGGAAACCAAATATTCAAATGAAAACCATTTCTGGAAAGCACTAATCTGAAGTTTTAGATTTCCTGACTTGTTCACTTTGTGACATTATCAGAGTACACTGTATCTCATATCTCTTTTACAACATTTATTCGTTTTTCTGTGACCAGGGTGGGATCTATGTGTTCAAACTGTTTGACTACTACTCTGCCAGTGGAATGTGTCTGCTGTTCTTGGTCTTCTTTGAATGCATCTCCATATCCTGGTGCTACGGTGTGTATCATCAGTGTTTCATCAAATACTGCAATAGATCCTAAAAAATTGGTATACTAATATTCTCACACACACACACACACACACACACACACAAACAGATAGATAGATAGGTAGATAGATAGATAGATAGATAGATAGATAGATAGATAGATAGATAGATAGATAGATAGATAAAAAAAGATGATAAAGTCAGTGGAATATCATATATATGAAAAGTCTTTGTGAACACGAGTTAATAAACCCCACATCTATGCAGATGTATCTGCGCAGCTTCAAAAACTGTTCAGCCTCAAGGTCATGAGCACTCACGTGTTCCACCTCACCATCCTCATCATCATGCATGGCAGACCAGCAGCAAATTGAAATAAATTGGATATGAATATTTTTGATCATACATTCATTTGTCTCACAGGTGTGAACAAGTTCTACGACAACATTGAGGAGATGATTGGCTACAAGCCCTGTATATGGTGGAAGATGTGTTGGGTTGTGTTCACTCCTCTCATTGTCGCGGTGAGTCTTCTGAACTAATACAACAGTACATTTAAAGTCATGACATGAAAAATGAAACAATAAATAAAGTCAATATTACCTGCCTGCAGCCATGTCGGGTTGAGACAGTGCCGCCTGTAGTCAGAGGTGTCAGGATGCATAAAGCGTCTCATGTCTCCCACAGGGGGTGTTCTTGTTCAGCGCCGTACAAATGGTTCCTCTCACAATGGGAGATTATGTGTTCCCAGGCTGGGGTCAGGGAGTTGGATGGCTCATGGCACTGTCCTCCATGGTTCTCATACCCGGATACATGATTTATATGTACCTTGGTCTTAAGGGTACTTACAAAGAGGTGAGAATTGAATCATTAGTGGTGTTTGGTTGGTGAGCACTGTCAGCTTTTTTGTTATTTTGTTTGTTTGTTTTTTTAATTTTATTTTGGCAGATGTTCTGACTGTGTTACCTTACATGCCCATTTCTGACCTAATTAAGTTGCTATTTTTCTGTTCCAGCGCCTTCGGATAATGCTCCAGCCTCCTGCAGTAGTCAAGCGGCGTCAGGAGAACGGACCTGAGCAGCAGGCAGAAACCAACACAGCTAACCTCTCCAGCCCAGCCAACCCTGCCAGTCCCACTAACCCAGCCCCTGCAAACCCTGCAAGCCCAGTCAATCCGGCCCCTGTTAACTCAAACCCGGTGACCCCAGCTAACCCAGCTCCTCCACCGGCGGCTGCCAGTCCGGTGAACCCGGTGACAAGCCCGGCCGCCACCATCACCACCACCACCACCACCACTGGCAGTGTGGCTAACACAGCCACGGTCACCACAACCAGCCCGACCAGCCCACCACCAAACCCAGTGAGCCCATCGGAGCCTATCAACCCCCCAAACCCTACAAGCCCAACCTCTAACCTGACCAATGCAGAGGCCAACGTGTAGACAACAAAGAAACCCTCATGGAGCATGTAGACAAAAGAGAACAATACAAAGGACTTCCAAGATTATAATTGATTCACCTACCTCCAGGGGCAATATGTGATCAAAACAGATTTTCGAACCATGTTTAATTTTTCTGCATTTGTAAAACCAAGCCAATGATGTCTTATTGTTGGTTTGCATTCTGAAAACAATATCAAAGACTGTTAGTGTTCACAATTACAACCGTAAATCTGAAAAAAAAAAAAATGTAAACATACTGTGTAATACTGTGAGAAAAGAAAAAAAAAACATAGAGATATAGATTAGAGATTTGTTGAATATCTTCATGAATCAAGTAAATACAGTGTGAATATAGTAGATGAAGTAGTGAACAAAACTGACATCATTGAAGAGTGCTAGGGATTATTGTGGATGTTTACCAAACCTCACACAGTTGTCTCTTTTCCAAACGTCACACTCTGTGAGGTAAACTACAGGCCACAAGGCAAACGGGGAGCTCTGAGTAAGCACAATGCCAATAAGAAGTTCATGTTTAGGAGCTCTGGAGTAATCCAGTATGTGTTGCAAAAGATTTGTGTGTGAGAGAGACTGTTATTTTTTTCCTTCCTTTTTTTTCAGTGAAAAAAAGAGAAAACTTTTATGTGATCGAAACATTTTTAGAATTATTTTTAGGATGTTTTATACTATATGTGTTGTGAAGGAGGACCAAAATCAATAGGCAGACAAAAGCAAAAACTATGCCATTTAGTGTTCGGTTGGCAAAGCACAGGGTACAAAGAAGTACAAAAAAAAAAAAGCACAGGGTTAGAAAAGTGATTTACAAACATCGACTATCCCTTAATGCTGACAGTCAGTCCTGTTTACGTTTTGCATGCTTTCCTCAGGAACATCAGTGAAAATACCTGAAATGTCTCCTGACAAATAAAAAAAGAAGAAGAAGACGAAGATGATGAAGAAGAACAGAGAAGGCCTTAAGCCAATACACCAATTTCATCTAAGCCATAGTCTGTTTACATGACTGGGCACAACTACAAAATACAACTTTGTATACTAGCACAAAACCTGGACCAACTCTGTGTTTAAGTAGAGTCATTATTTTTTTCTTTATGTGTGATGATCAATCATAGTTTGATCAATATGTATTCAGCAATACATATGTAGATGTATACGTGCAGGCCAGTAAGCAAGTGGTCTGTTTCTATTTTTGTTTATGTTGTCTTTGCTTTACTAGTGAAAAGCACAAAGCTTTAATTTCCCCAGACTTTTGCCATGGCGTGTTAGGACAATGTTAGTTTGCTTCTATGGCAGCTACTGTGAAAGGCATCTGGTTGAACAGAACATGTTTACTTTGAAAAGCAAAACAACTGAGCGAAAATGTGAAATGGCTACAGTTCATGTCCTGTGAATTTTGTATAAAGTTACTCTACCACAGTTTTCTCTGGAACTTTGTTGTAAAACTGTACTGTGTAAAACATGTAACTGTGAATGTCTGTAATACATTGGAAGTTATTGTCTAAATGTTGAAAAAATGGAGTTGCTGTTTTCTGCAATAATATTTTGATCACAGAAGCTAAAGCACATATCTTACAGAAATATACGAAATGATGATGACAATGAAGATGCTGACGATTATATTAAAAATAGAAACTATGTCTAGTAAAACAATATTGTTTTGTATATTTTTAACTGTCTCACTGCCTAATGTAAAACATGATATAAACATGATATGTATCTAAATGGTGTCACATGATAAAGCACGATTGTTATGTTATACAAACAGAAAAAGACTGAAAAAATAAAGAATTATAGAAAATATAAATACACCACAGGCTCGGCATATGTCCCTTACAGCATGTGTGTTTAGAGTAGAAGCCCCGTCCTTTCCAACACTGTTATCAGGAAATTAGGTCACCTCAACTATCCTATCAAAACATGTATGCTGCACTGAATCCTCCTGCAGTAATTGGCTATTGTTCCCCTTCTTGTAAATAAATCCTCTTTTTGTCCAAAGAGCATTTATAGACAATGGATTATCACGAGGAAAATGCAAGAAACAAGTAGAGATTAAGGAGGAAAAAGTGTTGAAGAGCTACTGTAGGTTAATTTTGTTAAGTTAGACTGAAGTCAAGTCAAGTCAAACAAAACCTTTCTTTTTATTATTATTATTATTTATTTTTGCGTATGATGACATCCAGTTTTGCTCTACTGTGGGGGTACAAAAAAAGGGGGAACTACACACTACGGGGTAAAAGAAAACATCAAAAGAGAATGAGAGAAAACAGTCTGAAGTCTTTCCTTGTGGTTTATTGAGTGTCAGAAACACAAGCTGATAGAGAGGCCTCGGCAAGCAAGAAAAACATCACCACAAAACAGTTCTTGCCCCGGGGCCTGGTGTGCCCACCCGCCCCATCTCCCCAACCTCTTATGGCTCTGTGTGTATTTGTGTGTGTGTGTGTGTGTGTATGTCTGCATCTTCTCCCCCCACCTCATGCAGTTGCTGCTTCCATTAGCTTCCAGTGTGATAAAAGAGATGGCACCAGCTGACACCACCACAATGACTCGCCGTGGATAAAAGAATGAGATGTCCCCACTAGTAGCTTGCGGCGAACTCTGTGTGTGTGTGTGTGTGTTTGTGTGTGTGTCTGTGTGAGAGAAAGAGAGTGTGTGTGTGAGGGAGACAGAGAGAGAGAAAGAGAGTGTTTAGGGACAGAAAGCTGGATGTATGTTATAGTGGACTGGGCTTTGAATAATGCCCCTAATGGCAGCTCATATAAACCAGCCCCTGATGGATGACACACTAGTCCCCTTTATTCCCAGATGTGCAATTTAGCATCATTACCTATGAAAACCAGTCACCACCAAGATGACCCAAACTGATGTCTTATGTCCGCAAGAGCAATAGATCATCATTTTCGGTTGGGGAGGACAGGAGGAGGAAGCTCTTGATTAGCTGTGAGCAATCTAGCAGAACACAATTAGTCTTAGGTTAGGGCAATTTTCAGCAGCCTCAGCAATGATGGATTGGAACTTTCTTATTTTTATTACTAGCTGTAAATATTGGCCTGTTTGAGCAAATAGTTGACCCATTTAAGAACCTACCTTTTCACTCTTTGCTTTCTCCTGTTATATAAGATAGTCGGAGATTTATTTGTATAGCACACTCACACAAAAGAACATATACAACTGTAAGATATGTATTAAAGCATTAAAATCATTTAAAACATACGCAGCAGGGGTCACACATACAGTCATCTATAAGATAATACAATAATAACATGATAACCTTTATAATTCCAAACTTATTTTCTTTGTGTTAAAGTGAAAAAAGTGCAATACGATGTGAAATTATCCTTTAAAAAAACATGAACCATGAACAACCTGAAACATCTTAAGAAAAATAAGATCAATTTTAATAATATTATGTATCAGTTTATCATTTTTACATGTGCATTACAACGTATAGATCATAGTGTATCTATGAAAGCACTAAACATTTAGTAACAGGCATAATATTGTTAAAATTGTACTAGTTTTTCTTAAGAAATTTCAGATTGTACAGGTAAATATTTTAATGTAATTTTACTTTTCTTTTACACTAGAAAAAATAGAAAAGCTTGTCAGTTTTGTCATTATTTGTAAGTTATGTTGTTATTTTACTGGTTCCACTTGTGATCACATTAGGCTGTATGTGGCCACTGAATTAAAATGAGTTTGTCACCGATGATTGTTTATGTCACATTATCATCCCACAGGTCCGAGCGGACCCTTTGTCGGCCTGTATGTGTGACACCCCTAATATGTAGGCGGTATACACAATATATGCATGTAAACACATGCAAAGGTGACATGCATGGACACAACAATAAAATAAAAGCAAAGCATATACTAGTAAATGTTTAAATGAGACAAAAATATAACTAATAATATAATAATATAACTATCACAGACAAAGTTCTATCAGTTTTGGTTCTTAATTAAGACCTAGAGCAAAGAAGATATTATTATAATTAACAACAACAACAACAATAATAATAATAATAATAATAATATGTGTGGGAATATTAACACATTAATCGCGATTAGATTAATGTAAATTGTGATTGCGAATATTTTTTTAATCGCGATCAGAGTTTGTCAGCATTTTCCGCACTTCTCCCATCCACATGCAGCTCCTCTGGTTGTATTAATTAAACTCATTGTCGGTTAAACGTG
>JAPSES010000236.1:2823129-2862717 GCA_029822895.1 Maxillicosta whitleyi
ACACATGCAAAGTAAATCAAGATTAATTGCGATTAACTATGAAATTTCTGAGATTAGTTGCGATCAAGAAAATTAATGTCTTGACAGCCCTAAATAATAATAATAATAATAATAATTAAGATGCATAATATCCTGTCTGATACAAAACCAGTACTTCATAAATATTAAATGCTAAAAGCAATGAGGTGAATCATTAAATAAATTCTAGTTTAGTTTAGTTTAGTGTAGTTTAGTTTAGTTTAGTTTAGTTTAGTTTAGTTTAGTTTAGTTTAGTTTAGTTTAGTTTAGTTTAGTTTAGGCCATGTAAAACTCATCTGTTGTGCCAGAGCTTGCTATAAACTAATCCCTCTCCTCCTTGCCTCCCTGGGGAGGTAAAGGGGATTGAAGGGTTGAAGTCATACCAAATTTGGTTTATAGATTACCAGTGACCTAGAATAGATCTGATTATATTCTGGGAAAAGTAAGTCAAAGTTAAAAATTTTATTGCATTTTTATTTATTTTTTTCTCCCATTTGCTTATAATGGGCGACAATTCAAAAAAATCTATAAAAACATCAATTTTCTTTCAATTTACTTCAAACTTGGCACATATATAGAGGTAACTGATATGCTGACATCAGCACACACATATGATGACATCAGCTGGATCGATGCCAAAATAAGATACACTATGTGAGAGGAGCGGGGCCTGTTGTACCTGGAACCACTTGTTTGCATCTGTGCTCCTTGGGCAGGAGAGGACACATGAAAACACATCTGGACATAACACAGCACTATCAAACATGTGACATATTAACATGTGAAAGACAAATTTATTAACAAAAAACAGTAAAATTTTCTTTTTAGAAAAATAATGTCATGAGGCCAGTCAGTGAAAACAGGTTTGATTTGCTTCCAGCCATATTTTCAGAGTCTGTTATGATTTTTATTTTTTTTTAGTCTTTAAATAACCAGGTATGTTAGTTCAACAACGGATTCTTATTTTCAGTAATGACCTGGACTTGTACAACCGATCATTCTCACCTATGGGTAATTTAGATGAACCAGTTTTAACCAGTTGAATGGTAGGAGAACCCAGAGAGAACCCACGTAAATACAGGGAGAACATGCAAATCCCACATAGAAATGTCCCTGGTGTTGGAATTAAACTCAGGACCATCTTACTGTGAAGTGCCAGTGCTATCCACTGCACCACCCAAATATAGTCTTGACTTTACAGTAGTTTAATAGACATGTGATGAACAATACTAGCTGACATCCCAGTGATACTGAATTTTTTTTGACCTCTCAAATTATCATCCTCCCTAAATGCACTTATCATACTCATATATGGTGTCATGTTACTAAAGATCTGCTGTCATAGTATTTACATGGGCTGTGAATTGTGATTTTCTAATGCAGTAAAACTATCAATTGTCTTGTTAATATTTGGCCAACCTTTCATATTTCATATTTAATTCTCTAGTTAATTGTAAAAAGTGAGCATTTGGGATCATCATTCTAATTCATAAACCTCATTGGTCATTGACAGTGTCACATAAGTGTGTATAAAATGTACAAATACAATTTATATGCTCACACAATAGTGATAAACTCATCAATATACTGTAGATGGATGAGGAGGCTATTTTTTCTCAGGCTCAGTACAGAGTCTCTGGTTTGATCAGCTCCATTTTTTTTGGCAAGGCCTGAGCAAGGGGACATTGTTTGGTGTTTAGCATTTCTTGGCACTCCCTCTTGCAATCCTATTTTTAAAGTTAAAAAGTGCTCGCAGTGTGGCCGCAAGAGAGGACACTGAAGAGGCAAACTGGTGATCCATGATGCTTTTATGAAAGGATGACAGAACACTACAGCTTATAAACTCACACAGGCTGCAATGATTAATCCTCATAGCCCACATAGAGCAAAAAAAACTAATTCTGGTGTGAAGATGAAACGAAAGATAATTATGTTTATACGTTCTCTGTTTTTAACCCCGGTGCCAAAGGATTTTCTTAATCATATTGCCCTATTGGGTCTGTGTTACTGTGGGTCACTGAACCTGCTTTTTTTTCCTTTTTTTTTTTTATGTGGATTTTGTATGATCATTTGTGACATTTTGCATCCGGTTTGCCCCAGACTTCTGTCTGAGGTACAGTCACCCGAGAATTCAAAGCAAATACATTAATGAATAACTAATCTTTGCAGATGCATGAATCTACATATCAATGTAATCAGAGGATGTTGTGTGCATGGCTATTTCCAGCAGAGGGGCTGAGAGGATGTCAAGCATGCAAAGCCTCTCTGCATATATGCTAATCGGGCTCCATTTTCCAATCTGAATATGAACCTTGCTGAAATGAACTTGTTTTCTGATTCACCTTTAGGAGACCAAAACTGCCTTATTTCATATGCACACAATTTGCATGGCTGTCGACATATCAAGCAGATTTATGCAGTGCAGCTATGTGAGATTTCACTTTAATGGGTGCACACTGGGGCATGTGAGGTACTAGATTTCCAATGATTTTCCTTATTTATTATGTGTTCTTGTGACACAGCAAATATCATGGTTATTTCAGGCCTGCAGTAAAGCTATATGACTTCTATGCAGATACAAATAGCAGATTGTGAAACCTTTGTTCAGGACTGAACACTGGTATAATTCTTATCAAATTAGATGTAAGAATGATTCAATGAACAAATCCCCTTCTTGTGGAAAATTATACAAACCCTCTTAAAAGGCTTTCATTTACATTGCATTGACCTCTTATCCTGCTTTATTTCTCATCCAATGAATCCACATTATCATACAGAAAAACAACTGTATCTGATGTGTAAATGAAATGTTTTCATTGGTAGAATCTCAAATGATATTTCTGTACAATATTTGCATGGTTGTTCCTGTGTGATCCAAACATTTTCTTTTTTAATCAAAGAATATTGTGAAGAAGCAGATGTGATCGAAATGAATCTTAGTAAGTGAGAGTGAGTCTAAAGTCACAATAAAGAGGACAATTTTAGCTAATCAACAGACTGTCCCCTGCTACATTCAGTTTGCTCTAGTGCCTCTTGTCTTTTGTCACAGTTTATAACATCTCCCCAATGTGCCAGAGGCTTATGGGGGAGTCATTGTAGATTACAGCCTGGGTCAAACACTGAATGCAAATCAGACTGAGGAACAGGCGAAGTGAAACAGTGGGGGGGGATCTGGGAGCAGGATATGCCTAGAAAAGAAACAACAATATCTCTTGTTCCACAAATAGGATGAAAAAAGGATGAATTTGTAAATGTATGTGAAGTATTTGAAAATATCCATGTATTCCAATATTCAATAATTACCTCCAGAACTGTCTAATTTACAGAACTGAATAACTCATGTTGATCATCTGCCAAGGGGGGAAATTCTGTATTTGAGCAAGACATGTTACTCTGCCTGGACGTCACACAATGTTGCTACTCTGGATGATCTTTTGCCCTGATGTGAAGCCAATGGGAAGACTGGCTAGTTCTCTACTGAGGCTCCTCTAATGGCTTCCTGCTTGTGGATTCCCAGCCCAAAGGCTTGCAGGCCCTGTGCTCTACCCTGGGCCACTTTTATAAAGACATTTAGACTGTGGGACTTTCACAATAGCTGACAAATGAAAAATTGTGCCTACATCAAATGGAGTTATTTGTTTTCCTGGTCTGCACAGAAATGACAAAAAAAAAAATAATAATAATAATCACACTCTGTGTTCCACTGAATTTCATTATTCTGCAGCTAATCATCCAGAACTTAACCCATACTGACTGGCAGTGTTGCACCTTCAAGCACCTGTGTGCATGTGCAACATACAGAATGAGTGCATGTAAATATGCATGCATACAGCCATGGCAGCATGTACAGATGCATGCACTCATATATGCATGTTTGTTCATATGTGCATATGTACGCATGAATTTAGTGGATGTGAATGTGTAAAATTACTCTTGTTAAGTGTGAAGACAGGACTAGGCATCTGCTCCAGGCACAGCTTTAGTAAAGACCTGCATTCTAAATAAGTTCTGTCAGATTACGCCAGCACAGTTAACAGTTCACTCCTGAGGATGTTAGCTGAGTCTCTCCAGTTTATTACTGCTGGAAACTGGCAGCGGGGTGGAAGGTGAGGAGCAGGTGAGGAGAACAGGTCTGACCTTTCATGATTGTTGCTGCAATTTTTACACTATTACAATAGCTTTATTATAAATCAAATGCTTAAGAATCCGGTCAAATGCACAGCTATCAATTGCATGACACATGACACATGACGTATATTGTAGATGAGCATCACAGATAATGACTTTCTATGTCTTTGCGTGCAAACAGATGTTGATTTGATTATTTGTGGCATATAGTCATATGCAAATGTGACCAAGTGACCTCCACACGTGCTTTGCATGTATTATCCTACTGTTGCATGACATTTTCACTCATGTAGTTATGCCCTTGACTGCACATTATGACTGTGCAGAATAAGACACCAATATTAAAGCCAACCCAAATGCATAAATACCAACCTCACTCAAATGCAAACTGAAAACTGAGACAAACACACAAGACACATACAGCACTGTGCTCTGGGAGACATTTTGAAAGCCTGTTAAGATGCGCTTTACTCTTTCTGACACATGGAAAACACACAAGCAACTTTTATAGGAGCTCTGTCATATGCAAACAAGCTCATTCATTCCATGTCTGTCTCACTCTCTTCCTTAAACTGCATACACACATGCACACACGATGATTAAGAGGACTGATGACCTTTGGGGCATGCTTGGACTTGGGGCAGCAGTGAATCATAGTTATGATGTGGTGCATGCTTTCTATTCTGATCTGTCAGAGAGGTTTGGGAAGTGTGTTCACTGATGAGTGAGCTGGACCAGGCACGGCCACAGCGGCATCTGCCCAATCTGTCCTTCCTGCTCCCCGGGCTCTCTCCCTCCTCTGACCTAAACAGTGACAGGTAAGACACCCCGAGAGCAGCCTGCAGACTGGACGAACCCAAGACACAACAGGGTCAGAGAGGTCATCCAGACACAGTGTGCAGTCACTGGTGTTGAGACACACATCAGATTGTAGATGTACTTTATGTCATTTTTTATTGTCTGTGCATATGTTCGAGAGATGTCATTCTGCGTTTGTTGAGTGCGCTGTCTACAAGCAACAGGGTTGGCAGTTCAATCGCCAACCTGTTAATAAGTCAAAGTTCTTCACAGTTTTCTTACACTGCCTCTAAGTTTGTGACTCAGAAGTGTGTGATAAAACACATGCACCAGATTACCTGTGTGCTAAAGGATTTCTGTCCTGAGTTAGATCATATGGATTCAGTCAAACATTTGGCTTCTTAAGTTTTTATGTTTATATTTGGCATGGTATATTCAGTGCAAAGGATGACACATCAAAAAAATCATTTGTCATCTCTAGGCTATATGTAGAATCTTTATGTTGATGCTCATATGGTTAATGCTTGTATTAACCTCCTTAGACCCAGCAATGCAGATTTGTCAAGCCCCTCTGTAGGGGACAATTCTCACAGCTTCATTAAAAAAAAAAAAAAAAACATAAAAAAAAAGAAACGTAAAATGTATCTGGAAAAAATGGTTGCATTATCCTGTTTCCACTTGAGGCAATTATTTACTGTAAAAAAAAAAAAAAAAAAAAAAAAGCCCAACTCTTCCTGGGTCTTTGGAATGAATACTACTTAAAAACAGTAAAAACTGTAAAAAATAAAAATAAAAAAATTGCTTGAAACGCTAAAGTTATTTCTGTATAGCTGGAAAAAAGAGTTGAGTCGCCACCCTATGACTCAACATACGTAATGGGTTTTCTTTTATTTTATTAATATCCCTTTCAAAAACCGACTCTGATCAAAGATGTAATTAAAATTGATATCCTATAAATAAGACCCCTGAAGTTGACTTAGAACTATCAAGTAGGTCTGACAATATGAGTGGAGGCACAGGAGTGAAGTTCCTGTGGTCTGTCAAACACATCCTCTGGCAGGGCCTAATGTGGCGTGTGACACGTCACACCCTATCACTCTGCCTTACAGATGACCAGCCGCTTACGTATGCCGCGTGCACCACTGGATCCCAAACCAGACAGTGTCAGGTGTGATAACGGTTTGAGCACCAAACCCACTCTGAAGCCTTGCCCTCTCCCATTCCCCCGCAATTCATTTGATGCTGCAGACGCACAGCTCAGAGTCTGCTATGCACCACTGCAAGCATGTGCAGTGTCCTAAAGACACTTTTATTACTGGTTCACCTGCACATTCCCCCCAGGCTGAGGACCAGAGATAACCCCACCGCTCTGCTCCCACGGACACAGCGAACCATTCTCCATCACTGGGGGGGGTTTATAGAGATAAGGACTGCTGCTGATCCCAGCTCTTTGGAGGGAATCAAATACTTCTACATCTGCTGAGGTTCACTGTCGGCATGGGTAGATAGTCAGAGACAATGGAGGATGCTTTACCAACATGCACCAAACATAAAATCTGTTGTCCTACTAGACTGTTATTCCACTGCATGAAAGCTGAATAAGTTTTTGAGTTTGTTTGAGAGGATCTCTTTTCTAAAAATTGCACACTAAAGGCTTATATTCTTTTTTTCCCCGGTTGCTCACTCTGACATTTGTGCCCCTTGGTCCCAAAATGTGCCGCTACATTTTGCATTGGAGGTAAATGTTCCTTCAGCACACACTCATTATTTCAATCCTCACAAGGCTGAGGACGGATGCAGCCTCTCTGACAGCATTTGATGCTCTCTTGCTCTTTCTTTCTTTCTCTGTACCACTATTTCCTCTACTTAAAGGAGATCTTTGTATTTGAATAAAAAAAAGAGGATACATTTCCCTTTGGGCTCTTCTATTTTAATCTAATTGCTATCAAAGCTAAGTAACGTGTGGTTGATGTTTAATCACATTAGGTAACTTTGTGATAGTGAAAATTACCCTGCTTGCTCACACATTGAAGTTAAAAGAGAATTCTATAAAATGCCTAGTGGAAACCTTTCCATAATAATGATTTCATCATAACTGCATATATTTTACGACAGTTTTTTTTTTTTTAGGTAGACCCTTATACATAGATTTTTTAAGTTCCAATTAAGTGTAAGACATTTTTTAGGTTGCTTTCATTAATTCTTCAATTGCCTAATCTTTTTTTTTTTTTTTTTTTTTACTATAGTATAAATATGACTGTAGTAAATGAATAAGGGAACGTTAAGTGATGTGTAAGATCTCCATAACTGAAACCTCTTTATCATGTCTTGCCTGTCTTGTCTAACCTGGTTGGCTTTTTTCTCACAGTGAATCTCTGATCATTCCCCTTTTTGCTCTGTTTGGTTTTCAACATGAAGGGGAATGCTGGAGCAGATAATCATGCAGTCTACTGTATACTGAAGCCTGATAAAACAATGTGATGGTGGAAGGGAAGAAAATCAGCAAGGAGCAATTTTTCTGTGCTGGATTGTTCTCTTTGATCTAGAGTGCAGTGAAAGGAGGGCATTATGTAACGTCTTCAGCACACACATGGCCGACTGTGTGACTGCCAAACACACAGGGGGAGTGGTGTTGGTGGTGGTTGTGGTGGTGATGGAGGGGTGCTGTGGCAAAAGGGGAGGAGGTAGACAGACAAGGAGAATGGGAATGGGGCCATGGAAGACAGTGGTAGATGGACATAAGAGGAAAAAACACTGCTGCTCATATTGGTGTTGGGCCACTTTCCTTATTAAGGCTGTTCAGTCAAGCAGCTGTAATGTAGGTCCTAACAAGCGTTATAATGAGACATGAGAATGCCCCTTAGTAATGGTTCAAACATTTATCTGCTGCTCAGTGCCCAAAACCCCCTGTCTTAATATGAATCCTTCCTGCTTGTAATTATATGGAGTTCTGATCTTGTCCATAAAATATGATCTCTGGCTAACAGGACGTATTAGTCTTTCATTTGTATGTCCTAATTGGAAGCTATTCATTATCTGGGTGGAAAAACAAGACGGCGGCATACTCATTCAACTGTGCAGCAGATGGCCCTTTAAATCAATCATTTACAAATCAATCATTAATATATAACAATGTGAAATTTAAGCCAAGTGTATCAGTGGGAAATCGCTGACTGTGGCAGACACCATACGGCCAAACGGGCGACTGAATGTGTGCAACAAAGCAGGTCAAAGACGTAGCCGTGGCAGCCTGAGCAGCACTGAGCATCGCTGGGACGCGAAAGAGAAATATATTATTAGGACCCTGCCAAATCAGTGTAACGTGCACGCCACACAAGAAGACCTTATCCTTCTGTCTTAACTGATAGAGGGAGGAAATGAGGAAACGACAAAAAGTGATTGGTAGAGTGAGTTGGTGTTGGTGTGCAGCTGGAAACTGATGTTGAGATGGCCTGACAGGGTCTGTTTCTGTTCATTGGAAGACTGTGATCCAGAGTGACCGTGTTGTCTTCCCTTCCCTCCACAAAGGTTATGCCATTGCCAGCAGTCCACATGACACAATGAATGAGCCACAATTGCTTGAGCCAGAGACACTCATCAGGTCAGTCTTAAAGTACATCCAGCCCCGCGCTTTATCCATACAACATTCAACAGTCATTTATGAGTAGATCAGCATCGGATCTCGATATTCCCCCCCTTGTTTGCGACCTATAGTAAGGCTGTGGCTGCATTTTAGAAATGACATGCTTGGTAATCGGGTGTGTTAGGCTGTCAGCTCAGGGTGCATGATCTTGCCAGCATGACTCAAGTCTGCCCGTGAGCTGCTTCCTGTGCCTGTGCATCTACTCCAGTTGCTTGTATGATCTATTTTAGATTCTTTTGCCCAAGGATGTGTGTGCATCCTCACAGCAGAGAGCCACAGAAATAAGAAAAAAAAAAAAAAAAAAAGGAGGAGGGGGAAATAGATAATGTTCAAATAATCTACAGGCAATCATGCAAATTCCCCAGACATTGTGCACTCGGGGATGCTGTAGAAATAGGGGTGCAGCCTTGCATTCTATTCAGGCACAACAAATTTGGAATTATGCAAACGAAAGAATGAGATCTCTATCAGCCATTTGCACAGGCTAACATGTAGGCAATATGTGAACCAACATGTGTGATGCTGCAAAGGCCACTTTTCCCATTTAGCCTGTAGTGAAATTATACATTTATCCAATTGGATTAATTATAACCCCATACCGTGTCGAGAGTGCAGTGTGTTAGCGGTTGTCATTGGTTCACTCCATTTACGTAACCGAGAGAGGAAAATGGAGAGGACAACGTTCAACATATGTGTGTGTTGACCGTGTCTGCAAGCAGCAGAGTCCATCCTATTACAGCAATAACAGGAGGCAGCCACTGAGAGACCAGTCCTCCATTGCGAGCACAGATGTCATGCTCCTTGTGGCCTTCACACACTGAAGGGGCCAAGCCAAATTTGGCCTGACCCTGATGTGTCATCTTGATTTAGACACTATTTTCACGTCGGCCACCAATATGTCTTGATATCTACACGCATGTTCGTGCCTGTGTATGCTTCTATAGTTTTTTTTTTTTTTTTTTTTTTGCGCAAGCAGGAGAATGTGGATCTTTTCTCCATAATCCCATGAGAGGAGGCTTCCATGGAAGGCATGGCGCTGCCGAAGCTGGAGTATTGTAGTTGGTGAATGGTTGGGTCTAATCTCGTGGAGGCAGTGGTCTGTTGGAGGGGCTTTTGAGCAGTTTTGAGCCTGAGGGGTGACAGAAACAACAGCAACAACAACAACAACAAAAAAAAGATCTCTTCCTTTTTCTTGTAGTTTGAAGATTTGCCTTATGAATGGTGCTTGGCAAATTCAAATTAGGGAAATAGAAGAAGAGGTACTCGCATTAGCATTTTCATTCAGTCCTTCTAGACTCTTATTTCATCCTAAGATTTAATTATGGATATGCTAATACTACACAGTGTTTCCAATAAATAAAAAAATATTTAAATTTAAAAAAAAAAAAAAAAAAAAAAAAAAAAAAAAAAATGGGGCCGTGTTGGGTGACATCTAATACATATTCTGGTCTCAGTGTGGTATAGACACAGTCACCGGTCATGTACGCTTTCACATCATAAAGACACAATGTTGAAAAGCTGCATCCATATCAATCTTCCCACAGTGGTGACGCTTATGTCTTTGTCTGATCTCCAGGGACTGAAGAATTTTGGAATGCTGGTATCATGGTATAACACCGCCATCTGGTGGACAAACAAAAACCAGCATGATCCCTCTCCCAAAGAACCATCATTCCCATTATGCCATTTCCAGTATCTGCACACTGAGACGCTTTCACTTTGAGGTCAGTGCATAAGTCTGAACAGTCACACTGAGTCACCATGTGCGATTTCCCCTGTTCCCACTTTAAATGTAATGGATTTTTCCAGCAACAATTATCCGGTCTTCGGTTGCCATGACACCAAATCAACCAAACAAGTCAGGGGAAGAGGCCAGCTGCCTGTCGAGAACATGACGACTTAGCCATAAAATCTGTTAGGCAGCTGTTAAACAGAAATGGAAAGATATTAAATATACAGCTGTTTGGGGACCACCTTGTCAACAGGCTTTTATTTTTAACTGGAAAAATATGTTTGCCACAGGAACATCCAAATAACTGCACATGGGACAAAGATGAGCCAAGCCACTGGATAAAGATGTCTTACAGGGATAAGAGTAGAAGCATTATTTTATGTCTATTAAAAACCTCCTATAGTTTTTTTTTTTTAGCTGATGGGGAGTTAAACTAAATCAATACTTTTCTTATTGTGATGCTACAGTGAGCATAGAAACACTGAAATGTCATTCTAGATACTATGATAGGTATGATTATGAAGACACACTCAAACTCAAACAGTATAAAAGTTCAGTCCAATACCTTTTCTAAGATGAATAGGGTGGTATTTTAACCCATAAAGACCCAAACATCTACCATCCACTAAAACCATCTACTGATCTAAACTGTTTAATACCTGTTGATCCACTTATTCTATAAATACATGTGAATAATTGGTGTAACTTATAGTTTATCGTCTGTTCATGGTCGTCAGATATGAGCCATTTGATGTTTAGAGGTTCCGTAGTGAACATGGAAACTCCGTCATCTTCTACAACATTCATTCATTGGTAAAACCCAGAGTCAGATCAATGACAGCGGATGGAAACACTTGGTTTATAATTAGCTAATGATAGATTTTGCTGGGGAAAAAATCACTTATTTTTCATTTTTACTCTATTATTGATGTAATAATCCTCAACGTTACTCTGAGCTTTTATGAACATCCACATGATTAGTAAATTAAGTGTTGGAAAATATCTGATTTCCACTGAAAAAAAAAAAAAAAACACAAAATACAGAAGATAATATTACAACAAATATTGATAAACTACTTAAGGATGGTTAAATATAGAGAAAAAGTAATTTTGGACCTGCCACAGAGGGTATTTATGGGTTAATTTTCAGCTGTGGTGATGACTGTACAATGTGACCAGAGAATCAGAAATGGTGAAAAGTGGTAAAGTATTTATTGTTATTATTATTATTATCGACAAAAGAGCCTGCATTCTAAAACAGCTCAGTCATCTCTAGTGTAATAGAAAAGTATCTGATAAGGAACAGGCTTCAGTGACTATTTAACCCATAAAGACCCAGTATTATTTTAGTGTCAGTTTTCAAAGTGATACATTTGCTCGACTAAACTTTAATCACCGTTTACTACAATATAATCTATTGTAGTTTGCATTTTTCACTGAAAATCAGGTATTTTCTGATATTTAATTCTTTGAACATGGGAAAGATCAGAAAAGTTCAGATTGACAATGATAGTTACTGTATCATAAACAGAAAGAAATTAAGAAAAAGTGACTTTATCAACAAACCAGTGTCTGCAACCACTGTCATTTGTCAGAGTACAAAGATTTTACCGGTGAATTAATGTTGCAGAAGTTGACAGTGTTTCCATGTTCACGACAGAACCTCAGAATGTTCAAATGGATCATGTTAGATGACCGTGAAAAGATTACAAACTGTAGTTTATCTTAATTTATTCAACATATTGATAGGTTTAGTCAAGAAGCTATTATGCATCTTAGTTAAGTAGATGATTTTCATTGCCAGTGGTTGTTTGGGTCTTTGAGGGTTAAGAGGGGACATCTCACATCTGCAAATAGGAAAATGTAACAGACCAATCTGACAGAACTCTGACAATAATTAAATAATATGTTGACTAAAAAATGTTTGGTTTTTTTGTGCCTCTGAATCAGAAAACCTGCTTTCCCCCCAAATTTGCACAAAAGCAGATTTAATGGGTAAAAAGAATTTAAAAGAAAATATGTACAAAATAATGCATTTGTTTTGTTTATTTGGAAGAAATTAAGTACAAAACAGTGGCATTTTCTTCCAGAGAAATAACAAAAGTGAACAAAAGTTTCTCCTTTTCTATATGACGTGGAACTTTCTGCAGTCTTTGAGATCCAGGTAGTCTAAATATAGTAATTAAATAACGATGGTCTAACACCCCAAACATAGTACTGAAAATCAACTTGTATCAAACAAGGAGATCCGGTGATAATCCCTAAACTCCGCTACGGTACACACAGAAAGCTAAAAACTCTTTAAACGGTTAGTACAGATGTCTATCTGACACTGCACCGAGAAAGTCTTTCACCAAAAGACTGTTGTGTTCCTGCACTTAATAAATCAACTTACAACTGTGGGAAAATAATCAACTTTTAGAAAGATAAAAAGCATGGTTAGAAGATACATGAGTACACTATTCTTAACAGAAACAAAAATATCTATGATCATTCCGCGCGGCGCAATGATAGTCTGAAATGAGTAAAATAAAATATAAGCACAGGATAGTGAATAACAACTTAGAATACAAATACAAATGTAGGTTCACAGACAAAAAAAAAAAAAAAACAATCTGAAGTTACCATCTCTCAATCAGTGTTGACCAACAGGTAATACTACTATAAGTAGAAATTAATTTAAAATAACTCACTTAAGGAAGATTTTTGCAGATTAAAATCACCATGATTAACGCCATGAAAAAAAGTGTAACAGATTTCGCATAACAAAAATAGAGGTGATTGAAAACTGTCAGGAAGTCGGGCTGGAATGTCATTTTCTGGTGAATTTGTAAAAAATAAAATTACCTCATCGTTTTAATTCAGGACATGACTGCTTTTACGCTTCACACAATGGACATTCCCTCAGCTGTTCTCAGAAGAAACAAGGATTTCTTTTGTCGCTATGTTTGGCAGAGTCAATGTGAAACTACTTATCGTTAAGAATAAATAAAGCTAATAGACTGCTACAGAGGTTAATATTGAGCTGTATTCAGTCACGTATTAAGCCCTGGCATCGACAGCTCCACAGAGTAACAAAGCAATGCAGCCCACGTCGCTGCATTCAGACAACCTGGCCAGAGGCTGTGATTTGTAGATGGATGCTAAGATAAACACCTACATATAGTAATGAAAAACCAGATACAAAAAATATATTGAGTACAACTGTACCAGCAGTGAGTATTTCTAAAATGTTACAGATAAAAAATAAATTCTGAGTAAATAGATCGTATAGAATAAGGTTTGTAATAGAAACCAGCTATTTGAAACATGCTTTCTAGTTAGAGAAAGAGAGATATCTACTAGTATTGATATTAGTCTACTACGCGATCAGCCTTGATTACGGTACTGGGTGAAATTAAGTTAATAGTGGGTTAAGTCCAGTTCAGAATGATTAGAAATTTGTGTTTCCCGAAAACAGGGGACCAGGGCCTAGATTGCATTATCACCGTTTCAAAACACAAGACGCGCTCTTGTAGCATACAGCCTCCAAATGAAACAGGTAACCTGCTATCTACAATGGTCAGAAATGTAATAGTGCAGATCAGACGTGACTGTCCTTTTCAAGTAATAGAGTTTCCAAAGCAGTGTAACTTTAAAATGAAAACCATGAATGGTAGCTCTGAGCAAAGACTAGATCTATGGCTTGTATGTTGCAAAAGGCAGGGAATTTCTTTGGCTATAGAGGCGTGTGAAAGGCATGTAAAACAGAGCCTGAGCTCCCAGTAACTGATCACTCTGTCAATCTCATTATCAAAGCAAAATAAAATCTATGATTGTACAGTTTTCACAACCAACATAGTCAACACTGCCACGATTCTTTTCCTTTCTCTTCTCTTTCAGAATGAACAGACTTTGTCAATTTTTCCGTACAAATCTGACAGGTCGTGAACTTCTAGGCCCAAGAGTGAACAGCCTGTGTGAGCACCATGTGTCTTAGATTGTTCTTGGGTTAGGGAAATTGATGCTTGGCAAGAAATGACAGTGTGCAATCTCCACTCTCATATGTAATTCACTAAGAAAGTGATTGTAAGGTCGATCTGCTTTATGGATCTGCCTCTGGGGTTCGGTGACCACCGCCCTTCGCCTTGATCTGGAGCCAAGCGTCTCCCAGTGCTTTAGCGAAGTGGTCATCCACTGAACCTGTGATGGACACAGAGTTGGACTCCGGCTCTGACTTCTTGTAGTTTTTGCCCAGGCTGCGACGGAAGTGCTCCTCAATAACAGGGTCGCAAACTGTGTTCGCTACAATAACACAAATTGGAGATTTTAAAGCATGTAAAAATAACAATGTGTATTTACAGACACAGAGCTATTCTACAAACCTATTGCAGTTTCTTGTATATTTTATGTAGGAAATTATCAAAATTAACACTTGATAGTACACATTTAGGTTTTCAGTCTTTTGCTGTGACCATCTTTTAAACAACATATACAGTGTTAGAAAGAATGTTTAAAAGCTCACCGTTTGCCTTCCTCTGATCCGCTAATGGGCTTGGGGAGCACCCATTCATGTGGCAGTGTGAAAGGTTACAATTGCGATTGCTCGCTGGGGCACACGTAATTACAGAAGGACGATTCTGTAAATAAAACAGTGGACATCACATGGTTTTATATTATATATATTACACATTTTATATTATATGAGGTCATTAAAAAAATGAGTACAAAAGATTTGTACATTTTGGCAAATGCTGCCATTCAGAACTATGACACGTTCAGCGGTATACTTCCACACACCAGCCTGCATCACAGTTTGATTGTATCAACTCTCTTCACAGTAAACATCTCTTACTGAGACAACGTTATGTTTGGTCACAGGCTTGTTAAGGTGGTGAAAGTCGCTTTTAGCTGCTATTCAAGGTCTTTTAAGGTGATGTACCTGCTGACGTTCCATGACAGGCCTCTCTCTGCCTCCGACATCGAGGGTGCTTTTAGTCAGGGCCAGAGGCTGATCTACAGCGTAGGCTGAGATGGAAGCATACAGGTGGTTTCCATGGAGACCATTAGTGGAAGAAGTGATGTGTTCGACGGGAATGTGATTGAAGCTCCAGTGTTCATTGTGGTTTTCTCCAACAGAGGGCCGGCCCCTTTAGAATTGACATAAATATACAAAAAACATGATCTGCAGGTTCATAGATACATGATTATCAATGTTTTCCACATGATGTCACTGCTGTGCTGTACTTCAGGGGTTTATAAACTTTTTATTTTGAACAGAGAGAAATTGCTTCTCTCTTCCAGACCCAGTCGTGTAAAAAAATTACCAACTCCTGTAACAAACACAAACTTTATTTCTGGTTTTTCCTTTCAGGGGTCATCACAGTGAATCAGATTTGCATATTGATTAGGCAAGTTTTTACATTGGATGCCCTTCCTGACACAACCCTCTGTATTTATCCTGTAACACATACATTTTTTTAACTTATTTTTCTGCCGTCACAACACTGCATATGGCATCATGGGTGTTTAGCATTACTGTGGCTGGGCTGGCAGGTTTATTTCAGCACCTTCCTAAAGCTAAACAAAAAAGTGACATCTAATTTTATTTATTGGTACAAACACAACTTAATTCACTGTTGACTGACACTTACAGTTGAGTGGCAAAGAGCCTGCTCATTTTGGTCATGTGGTCCTCATCAGAGCTGATTCGCTCTTCCATTTGTTCTTCTCCATATTTCCGTTTGCTTGGACAGTGCGATGGAGGCCCAGATACACTGGACACAGCAGTGGGCAGGGAGGCTGTCCTGGACTCATCTGGAAGAAAGGATGTCACAGTGCATGTTATTCATTTAAGTTCAGAAATAACCCAATTTTCACAGAATTATTGCCAAACAAATTATTCACATCATAAACAACTGTTAATAACAAATTACCAACCGGTGATTTATTGGTTAGCTATTAGTCCATTATAATTTTGCAATTTCCTGCAACAAATAACAATCTTTGAGACAACATGACAAAATTACTAACCATAATTTAATGAGAATACTACAAGACAAAAAGTAGTATTTGGGGCAAATCAAGTGAAAGTGAATATCACTGTCAAAAATTAAAGTTCCCCCTGTCATTTCTCAAATACACTAATTTTTTTTAGCTTATGAACTCTATTTTATATAACTGCTTACAAATTTTTAGTATCACTTGTAGAAAAAAAAAAAGATATAACTGACTATGTAAAGTTATACTTTTGACATATGTAAAATGCACTATTAAGTTTAATAATATTTTTTCTTGCTTGTATAAGTGATATTTTAAGTCTGTGAATCTGCAGGAACTAATTATTCAGCTGTGCAAAAATATAGAAAGGTTAAGTACAATCAAATTATTTGCAAAATATGCTCTGCTAATAGCTGTATATATTACTTCAGTTGTGATATGCATGTTAAATAAAAGTTCATTGGCATATTTGTAGTGTTTTAGTTCCAGCAGTCTTTTATTCTGACTACTAAACAAAGTGACACAATGCTGTCCTGTGTCACAGTTCCCACCTTTCCCCCGTTTCACAACATATGTGTTCATTAAAACATGTAATTTAAACATGTATATCCAATAATTGATCACAATTGTATTTTAACATAATAGATAAAGCCCTATGTTTCATTTAGTATCAATTTCTTATGAGTACAGCATGTTTTGTACATTTGTGAAAAGCAAGAAAAAAAAAAAAAACATGTTAATTTTGAGTCCCTGTGTCATGCAGCAGTAATTTGAGTATTTGTATCCCCAACATGTGTCATGTGAAAGTAGTTATTGAGACCTATTCATGCATGTATTAAACAAGGAGATACGTTTTTGAGCTTATTGAACATGAAATGTGTCCCAATGTCACCGCTTGAACTGGCCCATTTGTAACATATTAATGATATAGGACACTCAATGAACTTTTTTTTGTCAAACAATTAATATATAAATCCAGTCTAAAATGTACCACTAATGAAGAAAGTCTAATAGTCAGCTGATGCATCCTGTTGATAATGTTTCCTCTACTAGTTTAGAGTCCACAAGCAATGTTCTACTAGTAGGTAGATTTCTGAACAGAATATATTGTATATGTATTTCGCATTACACAAGTGTTAATACATTACTGCACCAGTCTGACCCAGCTCTCGCTCGCATTCACTTTTAGTACACCTAAAGGCATTCTTTTTAATTATGCTGCTGTTATAAAAGGTTTTACAAACTTATACTGTAGATACTCTAGAGGTAAAAAAAAAAAAAAGTAGTAGAAGTAGTAATAAGAAGTATAAAACAGTCTTAACCTTCAGAACTAACCTTCATAGTGCAATCTCCCAATGTTATTGTTCATCTTGTCCAGGAACTGCGAGTTCAACAGGTCCATTCTAGTGACTAGCATTACACGAACGGGCTTGTTGCTAACATTGATGTTAGCAAAGATATACTAGCAAAGAGAAGTCACAAACTTTGATCCTGAAAAAAATGGAAAAAAGTATAGGAAAGTTAGGTCGTTTGATGAAATATACACATCATGATCTATTTATGTTTAGCAGTTAGATGTAAATGCCCCGTGATGAAGTTCAATTTTAAGTGACCGAACCATCGGTAGGCTGACGCTGACGTTAGCGATGCTAGCTAGGTTAAGCTAAGTTACGTTCAGCTAATGTTATACCAACTTTGTTTAGCTAGTAATACTACACAAGGAAACTATACATGGTTTATTAGTACGGATGCGCTACAGTAAAACAAACTAACTACCCGTGTCATAATTAGCCATCAAAGCACAGGGTAATTAAGACGCGTTAGCTAACTTTTGACGCTACGACCTAAGCTTCGGTTAGCCGGGACAGCTACGCGTAGCTTTAGCATATAACTTTGTAGTTAGCGCGAATTAGCTTACTTCCAGGTAACAAATTAACTAATAAAACTGAGTAAAATGTGAACCGAACCGCAACAAGAATTTGAACTTACTGTCGGGTTAGATTCTGTGGATATATGTCCAACAACAAAAACTATAGTCCAGGAAATTTCCCTGTAACAAGCTTAATTCAATTTACCTCCGACAAAATTAGCTTGTAGACAGAATAACATCACAGTTAGCATTAGCTCATGTCGCCTCAGCTCTGCGTCTGCGCACCGTTCCGACGCAGTGCGCTGCAGACAAAAGACTGATGCGTGGGCCTAGTGGAGACGAAGCGGACAGTGAATCTCCCGTGGATCTGTCAGGCAACAAAATCTGTGTGAACTTGTGCCGAACTTATTTTGGTTCAGGGGCCACATTCAAACCAGTTTTATCTCAGCCGGACCAGTAAAATATTAGCATCAGGATCTAAGCAACGACAGCTTCAAATTCCTAGTAATTAAGTGCCAAAAACTCAAATTTAATTATGAAAATAATTACAGTACAAAAAATGTGAACAACCTGAAATCAGTAAACTAAAAATTCAGCGCAATTTTAACAATATTATGCATTGTGTATAACAGTTCGGATCTACACAGGTACAAAACATGGATAATATTGTTAACATTTTGGAGTGAAAAGGAGTGTAGCATAGACTGTTAATACTTTCAATGAAACTTTTGCACTTTGCAAATTCACCCAGCAGGCCAGATTGGAACTTTTGGCAGGCAGCTTTTGGCCCACATGTGATTGATACCCCTGACATACAGTCCTAGTCTAAACTTTTCTGCAGCACATCTAATACAACATGACCAATATGCTTGATATATTATAGTCTACTGAAAAATCATACAATTGTATATCCAAGCAAATATAAAGGCGAAACAGAGGAGCAAAACCAAGACAGAAGTCATTTAAGACAAAAAATAAAATAAAATACAGTAAAGTTTTATTCTGATCTGATAGTCAGAAGTGATGCATCAGTAAAGCCACAAAATATTCCCTTAAATGTGAAAGCATAATTGTAAAACATTTTAATAATGCTTCAGACCTGCTTTCCATAAACTTATAAACTTTATTCGTAACAGTAATATGATAAGTGAATTCATTTTCTGAATTAATAGGTAACTTTTTGAAAGGACAAATAAATGCTGACCTATGTGACATGCAGAAGAGAGGTAAGACATGTAATAACACAAACATTACATAAAAGTTGAAAATGACTTTAAAGACCTAGTCATAAAAGACAGAACAAAAGAAAAGTGATGAATATGATGTAACAAGATGATTATGGTGGAATTAGATGTAACATTGTAAAAAATAAAAACTATGAGAAAAATGATGAAAAAATGAGACAATAAGAGACTTTAATTGCTAAGGTGGTGCAAGTATGTTTGAAAATCTAGTCATTACAGTATTTCATTGCATATTTGTGTACATATGAGATATAAATTTAGATTTTCTGGGGTAGAACCAGTGCTTTAGCCAACACAAACCCACAGGACCTCTGTTAAGAAACAGTGCTGATGGTAAGTGATTGGAAATGGCCGAGTTATCATACTTGTTTATATCTGCTGTTGAAATCAAAAGAGTAAATATTGCTGTTACATAAAGGTAGAAAAATCATAGGTTACAACAGAACAATAAACTGGAAAGATGAGCATATTAGTGATATACACACAACACTGGTCATAGAATAATGAATTATCTAGAGCTACAGCTATCAATAATTTTTTTGTAAATGATTAATCTATAAATTATTTTCTTCAATTTAATTTGATTATATGTTTATTTGAATAGGCAAAAACATGAAAAAGACATGTCTGAAAATGGCAAATGATGTGTCCTTTATCTGGAATAAAGGACACAACCAACTGTACCAGTCAATATTAAAGTAGTAGAAGGATGTATAAAAAAAATATCTATATGCCTGGTACAACTAAAGGTACATTTGTTTGGACAAATATGATGATAACAACAAAAAATAGCTGATAACAGTTTCATTTTAGAACTGATGTTTATCCATTTTCCATATTTTTGTTTTAATAATAACCAAAATCACTTCAGTTACATCAATATCTATGTCGTACTGACAAAAACTGCGCTTTAAGACATTCTATATTTTCTTTTCTGTCTGTTTTAGTTACATGATACACACAGAAGTTAGTACTTGATTGCATAACCATTGTTTTTGCTGACTTTTGATGGTCTAATAATTTTTTCACAGTTATATGTAAACAACAATAAATAAGTCAAATGACATCTACAAACAATATGTGCACTGCAGCTTTCAACAAAATTGTATCCAACAGTTTAATGTAATGTATCTTAATGTAACTAACATACAACTCTGTGGCGATCTTAGTATCATATACATTATAAAGTGTTCATATGAAATGAATGAAGGAAACAAAGCTTTGATTCGGGAAAATATTATTACATATTTTTGAATGCATTTGTACATTAATCATTTCAGCTCTATAATTATGTTTCCAGTACAGACATTAAATAAGGTGATTCTCATGTACAATTTAATTTAAACACCTAGATTAGTGCAAATATATATATATATATATATATATATATATATTATCACTGCAGAACTACAGCATTGGGCAGCCAGGGGTGTGTTGGTTTATTTGTTCATTGAACCAGTTTCACCACCTGGTGGCATTCTACTAGTACAAGATTCAGTCTATGCTGCAGAGCCAAGGACATCAGAGCCAATATGCCATTTACAGACCATTTTAGTCTTCCAATATGTTAAAAAAGAATAAAGAATACTTTGAGATAATTTTAATTCATGCTTTTTTGGGAAATTTTAAGCTTTCTCCCCATTAGCATGTTTTTTTCAGATTAGGCCTATAAATTAGAATTGGGTTTGTACATAAAAATACAGGTTGTATTCACCATACACCTAAATACAGAAAAAACTATGGAAAGCTTATCTGCGCAAAAAAAAAAGTTCAGATTTTTAATGTTCAATGATAAAACATGCTTGGACTTTTAGACAACAAGCACATTGATCTGCACGGTTAAAGCACAACAAAGTATTAAGAAAATATTTGCAGCATCCACCAGTGTTGATTGTGCATTATGTTTCAAGTGTTTTTGGTGAAATTTGCTATTTTCAGTATTTTTTATCAGCATTGATTGTTTTTATCTGCACTGGACCATACCTTTGTGTACAATAATAATCTCCTAAAACCCAGTTGAAGGTACAAAAATATCACTTAGCCTGTCCTGCAAGTTTCCAAAGGTAGAGTATGTTAAAACACACTTGCTAGTAATACTACCTGTACTGTTCTGTATTTGGAAGAAAATGTCGCTCATAATAATATACATACATGTATTCTTTTTGTCAGCCCTGAAGTAGGTGTATAACAAATAGTGTAGTCCTGCGACTGTATTTATGGTGACCTCTGAGCATCACATTATTGATTTACTGATTTGTTTTCTGACCCTGTTCAAAATCTGTTGCCTGTGTAAGCTGTGATGTACTTATTTCGTCATTATTTTCTGTAGACTCTAGATACACTGTAAAGGACACTGTATTATGCTTTAGAGCTGACTTTGTTAGGAGTTGCAGTGGCAATTTTGATGGGTTTTTTTTTTTTATTATTTTCAAACATTTAACCCAAATTGGTAATGAAGAACATTGAAATATGATTATGTTGTTGTTTTTTCAGAAACGTATTATCTAAAATGTGGTATGTAGGGTTTTTGTTTTTGTTTTGTTTTTTACATATAACAATGAGAAGGTAGTTTCACACAGTTAATGCCGAGACCCAGCCAGGAATTTTTGTCCTCTGTAAGGGATGAGAGTTTCACAGCTTTACTTTAAAAAAAGAGAAAAAAAAAAAGAAATGCTGTACAGAGCAAAGGACATTCTGTTAAATAAATAAATAAATCATGTATCTGGAAAAAAAAAACTGTTGCATCATGCTGTTTCCAATCAATGCAATTATTTATTATAAAACAGCATAAAATGTTACTTTCCTGGATCACAGGAGGTAAAAGGACGTCTCTTCTTTGATCTGATTTTACTAGATTTACAGAATTCAATGATTTATTTCAGAATGAAGGCTTGGTGCATGTCTCAGGGGACTCTCAAGCTGCTGATGCTTCTCCTCCTGTTCAACATTGCCCACTAGTCCTAACAGCCATTTTAGATTTCATGGCTGCATCCCAGACCCACAGAATGCAGCGCAAAGAAAAATGAGCAAACAAGGGAGCAGGAGTTCGGTAATCATGATGTACTACTCGGTATACCCCCTTGCACTTATGCTGGAAACCCCTCTTCTTTTCCATGGTGTGGTTCAAACAGGCTGTAAGGCAGTAGAAAATGGGGGAGGGGTGGAAAAGGCAGTGAGAGTGAAGAGAGGAGAGGACGAGAGGAGGAAGGAGAGGCAGAGCATCATTTGCAATGGTTGAGGAAAACATACCGTGAGTTGATTGGCTGAGGCGGAGTGTAGCGTCACTGCCAGTGAGGGGGAGCTCTGAGGATGCTCTGCTGAACTGGGAGGGAATACATTCGCTCTGAGTTTGCATTGAGAGCTCAGCCATTATCAGCTGTACACTGAGGACAGGGACTCCTCTGCAGACTCATTTTCCATACCTAGTGCTTGTTGATTAGCCCTCTCTTTCTCATTTGCAGCCATGAATTATTTGCGCCGGCGTCTCTCGGACAGCACGTTCATCTCCAATCTGCCCAATGGCTACATGACGGACCTCCAGAGGCCTGACCCAGCTCAGCCTCCTCCACCTGCTTCCACCACACCTGCCAAATCTCCTACAACTGGGCCTACACCTCCTGCAACTTCACCTGCTCCAGAAAGAAAACCCCAGACCTCCCAGTCCACTGGATCAGGCTTCTTTAGCTCCATCACCAATGTTGTTAAGCAGACAGCTGCTTCAGCAGGGCTAGTGGAGCAGACCCAAGTCACGACACCTAAGAAGTTCAAGATTCTCCTGGTAATTGATGAACCACAGCAAGAGTGGTAAGGCAACATATTCTTTGCATTACTCAAAAATAGAATCTGCCATGATGCATTCAGAGGCTGTGTGTTTTTGTTTGCACTGTCTTCGCAACTAATGTTTCCCTCAAATCCATGTAAATATAACATCAACGAAAGGGCTAAAGATCACATAAACAATAAATGTTAAGTCTGTATTGAGTTCATTCTCATTTTGTACTTCCTTAACTGATCCCCAGAATTAATGACAAGCCTCCAAAATGGAGGATTTGTATCATCCTCTATCCAGTTCTGAGAGAGTTTTCTTGTTTCCTGAAATAATGTATTTTAGTCATAGTCATATGTAGTGATGCAGTAGCAAGACTGGTATTCTGAAATAATAATGCAGTTAAACTTACACTGGTAATCAGCACCAATAAGCTCAGACTTTTGTGGTCTGTAGTGTTTTGCCATTTGTAAAATATGTTGTTGCACATTTTACATAAATTAATATGCACATCATTCCTCTGAAAGCAGTCTGCTGCAGTGCTCCCTATCAATGGGGTTTCCCCACGCTGCTTTATCACAGGATCATGTGACATGCCCTGCACTAACATAAAGAAGGAATCATGTAAGTAGCTGCAGCCCATGATGCAGGCTGTACATGTGATGCATGTGAGTAGGTAAACAAAAACTGAACATTTATCTACATGGTTGTATTACTCAGATGGCTGATAGAGAGGGCCATCATTTGTCAGTGTTAAGAATAGGCTTAAGCTAATTGCCATTATGTTGACAGACAGTTTCCCGAGGGATGTTACTTAGAGGTGGCTTATAGTAAGCATCTTTGTTTGTCTGGGGTTGTGAGGAATCAACGTGTTTTAATCTCCATAGATTTGGACGGATCTTGTTGATATGCTAATTTTGTCTCATCATGACCAATTTTTGTTTACACAGCAAACATATTTGTCACAGCAGTTTTACAGCTAAAGCTGTGCAGCTGGATAGCACAGCAGATCCCTGACACATTCCCTGAACCCATCTATGTAATTACCATTGCCTCCTTTTGTACACTCACTATTTATGGGCAATTATCAGTTGCCACCCAGAGATAGAAATCAGACGACTGTAACGTAACACTGTGGTGTCTTCCTAATGCATCCCACAGAAACAGCTTTCACACTGGATACAGGCCTCACTTAGTCTAGAGTCTATGTTTTCCTGTGGTATGGAAATGAGAAAATTGAGAACATCAACATACTTATATCAAAAGCATCAAAAGAAGAATTTTGGAGATACCAACAAAGCAGGGATTCAGCATAGGCTGGTTTAAGTCAGGTGGCCTGGCAGTGTCCTCTTATCTTGGCCATTTATGTAATCGAAGTCCAGATCAATTTTAATGAGATCAAACCCTCCTCAGTGGGATGGATGCCAGCATCATACATTCACTTGTTCCACATTTATTGCAAGTGGAGGAAAATGCTTGTTTAATTGGAAGAATAAGGACACATGTCTCATCTGTGGAAACACTGTTGTGGCCATATCACACTGCACTGAAACCATGTCATTCATCAAAGGTCATTGTAATGGAGAATGTTGAACATGATTACCCAGGAGTGAGATGATATTCTATACTCTGTAAGTTATGGTATTTAACAAGATCTGATATTAAATAAATTCAAGAGGTTCCGTGTTCTGACATTGTTCCATCGCTTCACTTCATGTATCTAGTACACAGACACTCAGGAGATCAGCGGCAGTGCTATATGTGCTTCCTCTGTCTGAGTGCTGCATCTATTTTTCATGGATACTCATATCACTGAGTAGAGAGTGGACATGTTTATTCACTGGTTTGTGTGTTGTTAGGTTTTTTTCCCTCTAGAACTTTCACCCACTGAAAATAAGTCACTGTTACAGTTCAACTTAGGTTTCGTTTTATAAGAAAGACCTCTGTGAGTTGCGTTCAGAAACACAGAGCTCAAATGTTGTAGAAGCTAAATAATGAATGATAATTAGCTAAACCTGCAGGAAAGCTGCAGCAGATGTTTTTAGATGCATACATACTTAACATTCAACATGTAAACTAGCAGTATAAAAACAATATGTACATATAATTGCTGACAAACTGCAAACACAAAATGTCTCTGTTTGTAGAAGTCTTTTGCTAATTACCTAATATTTTTTTGTAATGCTGGAACACCTTTAATCCGAGGTCTTACTTATGTGTTACATTTCATTTTAGGAGGGGCAAAGATTATTTCTACTCACCAGCTGCCACAAATGAAAACCAGCATGATGAGTTTTAGTGGCTCCAAGAAAGGAGAATGGAATCAATCAGAAATGCTCCTGAATAATTATGTCTGGCAGAAGGCTTAGCCATCAGCATTAAAACATATTAGTAATTCCTCAGGTGAACTAAATAAATGTGTATTATGTAACACACTAAGTCGATTTAAGGGTCACAGCTGTCTGTATGTGTAGTTACATGAAGTACACAAACAATGATATATGTTTTGTCTATTTTAACAAAGAAACAACAACAAATTATAAGCGTTTAGTTATTAAAAGAAGTATATTAATAGTGTCAGGATTAAAATACTGGAAATGTGTTCAGTCTTTTTATGACTGTGCATGTGTTTCATAACATTAAGGAGGTTTGAAGGTAAAAGGAAAATATATTTGCATGTTTTGATCATTATACATGCTGATATAATATTAGTAATTGTTTTGTTTATTATAATTGTTTAATTGTTTAACATAAGTACAGTATTGTAAGGTGCATATAAAAATGTGCATTTATAAAATTGGGTAATAATGATCAAGTATCCAGCTCATATATAATGACAGAAACATTTTGTCATGATGCCAGTGGTTTTATTAGTCTGATGAAACTGTCACTCATCCAGAGATTTTTCATGTTTTGTTCCAAGGATGCTGTACTATAAATTGCTCTTATGACAGGAGGAGCAGATGGTAGTGTCTTACTTATCAGACTAGTGACTGAGATTAACTGCCTCCGTGTTTTTATTCCACAGTGTAACTCATATAATGTACGTAGAATCTTCCAACTCATTCATTCAATGTTCATATCCACATAAATACATAAGGGACTATTCTAAATTGGATGAGGAAGTGAATGTTACATACTGTGAGCTTAACCTTATTCAAAAACAACCCACAAGTGAGAGTGAATGTTAAGCAGGCTACATGATGGGATATTAATATTCAGCTCTGCTCGCTGTTCTCTATTGTGAATCATCTGAATGAAAAATTCTTTTACAGAATTATTTGGCAAATCTGTGGCACTAGCAACCTACCATGCATCAGTGAGGTTATTCAATTGACTGCATTGTCTTTTTTAGTCTGGAAATCACACAAGAGCAACGTCTTATTCAGTCTCTAATCTCATTTATAATTCATGATAAGAGTACCAATATTGATTGTAACAAATAAATGATCCAAGTAAACATGTCCTATCAGTCTCTTCAGTGCAGTGCCCAGAGGCTAAATTGTGTTTTAAAGCCAATTCCTTAGACAAGGTCAGTGGAAAAGGTATTTATAACAAACACAATATATATTTATATATAATAGGAGAACAGGTAAACTCAAAGGATGTTAACAAATGTGCTTGGTTCTTTGAGGTGTTTGCCAAATACCAATGAATATTTATAGTTGTGTGTGAAAGCTGGTGGTGAAAGTACTGTAGGATGGAGCTCTATTTTGAACAAGTCAGTGATGCTCAGTAATGCTGAGCTGGGCTGTGCTCTGTGCCCAGACTGATAAGACATACATCAGACGCACAATACACCCATTGCCCAATGCAGACAAGGATTCAGATTTGAATGAAATAAGAGCCTTGTCCTTTTCATGTCTTGTGCCTGCATTTCTTTCCTCTGGGTTTTGGAAAAACAGTGCTAACGTCGCCACAGGGCTGCCTTTTAATTTCCCCCGATGTAAGAGCAATGATTCATATTTTAATGATTGTTTTCCTTCGCAACCAACCGGATCCCTCTGCTGAAATTACACTAGGAATAAATTATTCAGCTTTTATCTCCTCATAGAACAGGCAGCTTTAGTTGCCCCATGATGCAGCGAAAAAGTCTGTAAAATTTTGCCAAAGTGAATCAAACACTCTTATTTTCTGAAAGGTTTTGTAATATTGTATCATGTCAGTTCACCACAGTTGCATTACTGTAAATTGATGTTATGATGCATTTGAATCTTTAGAAACTGAAAAGTGTGACATTGAAAAGTTCTCTATGAAAAAAAAAGTTCTCCATGTTGTTGTTGGTGAATTGTTGGTGAGTTGCCCATTTACTTTAGTATAACAAAATAACAATGCCAAACATATCGTATTTGACACATGAGTTCGAAACCCTCTATATCAGGAGTCACCAACCCTGGTCCTTGAGATGTACTATCCTACATGTTTTAGATGCGTCCCTCTTCCAACAGACCTGACTCAAATGATAAGCCTATCATCCAGCTCTGCAGAAGCCTGATAATGGCCTCCAGGTGTGCTGGACGAGGGAAACATCTAAAACATGCTGGATAGTAGATCTGGAAGACCAGGGTTGGTGACCCCTACTCTACATGAGTACACTACATCAGTGTGACTTTTTTTTTTTTTTTGATGTATAAAATTAGATGCATGCAATACACCGCTAATCCACTAGGGGAAGGAAATCGTTCGACACTACAAGATTGTCATCAATGAGGAAGGAGGCAGAACTTTGCCAATTTTGAAAAGTAATTACCAATTTGTTAGACATGTTTGCGTTATATAATGTTTTTGTTTGTTCAAAAATTCTATTTCAGCTTTGAGACCCAATGTATCAAATATGATACAAAATTGAAACTCATACATGGAAGGTGATATTTGAAAAAACTGTTTTTTGGTTGTTCAGAAGGACCAACAAAGGCTTTAGTTTCAAAGAACTGGAATTTTCTGTCAATGATTTAATGGTTCAGGCTTTACAGGGTTAAGACTGTTGGCTGTTAAAATGAATTTGCCAATTGTTCAGCTGTCAGTATATTGATACTGATCCATTTGATCCATCCAGTGAAAAGATGAGCAGGTGTTATTCTCATTCAAGTAAGGAAATCCAGACAACTGTTCCTTCACAAAAATGCTGAGTCATCAGATAGGTACAGCCTTTCTGAATCTGCAAATTCATTGCGTTCAATAGATATGTTCCCTTATTTGGATCTTTCTTTATTAACCCACTGGGTGCCATTGTCAATGAAACAGGATGTAGGAAACGAGTTGAAATTTACTGAAGGCCATATAAGTGTTGCCTTAAAAATGATACAGCCTGTAGAAGAGCTGTAATGGTTTGTCTCCATCACTGCTGCCAGATTGTAAGGACAAAATGTTAGAAAAAGTATCTGTGTCAGCAGTTGGAAGAGCATCAAAGACAGCATTTTTCCACTCTGTGCGTCTGTACGGAGGGCTCCATAAGAAGCTTTGTATTCAGATTCTAGGTTTTTATAAAGTTATTGGACCTGAGTGCTACATTAACTTTCAGAAAGGTAATCAATAAGAAATATGAATCTAAATCTAAATCTGTGGTTCAGGTTCAGGGAATCATTCTGTTAAATAAAAGTTAATGCATTTTCTCTGTTCTGTTTTACTCAGGGCAAAATTATTCAAAGGAAAGAAAGTGCACGGGGATTATGACATCAAAGTGGAGCAGGTATATTTCAACAAGACACAAACATCCAAGCAGTCATGTAAAACAGAATAAAGAAGCTCTAGTAGACTGTCCTCATATGCCTCTTTTAACTATCCACCCCCTCAGGCTGAATTTAATGAGATCAACGTCGTGGCTCAAGCAAACGGTACATGCAACGTGAACATGCAGGTTCTGAGGAATGGTACCAAGGTTGTCAGGTGAGAAACCAGATAAAAATGATCGTGATTTAAGTAAAAAATAGCTTCTTGCTTTTATCAGACTGTTACTTCTATCAGCTATTATTATTTTTTTGTCATATCTCTGCTGTTGTTTCATTTTTTAGGTCATTCAAGCCCGACTTTGTCCTCATACGTCAGCATGCTTTCAGTATGACCCAGAATGAAGACTTCCGCAACCTGATCATTGGTCTGCAATACGGCGGAGTCCCCAGCATCAACTCACTCGAGTCCATTTACAACCTGTGTGACAAGCCGTGGGCGGTAAACGCTTTAGTCTCGAATATCTCCACTGTGGAGCAGAACAGGAGGAGAAAAAGAATAATTTATGCTGCTATTTTCACTGCCAAATAAAATACCCTATATGTGTTATCTACCTTTATATTTGCAGTTTGCCCAACTTATCAACACCTACAGGAAGCTGGGTGCTGACAAGTTCCCTCTGATCGAGCAAACCTTTTACCCAAACTATAAGGAGATGGTGAGAAATATCCACATACACTGAAACTTTTTTGTTTCTGAGACTAAAACCGAAATAATTGAAGCAAAAGCAACATAAGTGTAGTGACTCAAACAATTCTGTGTTCTTTAGGTAAGCATGCCATCATTCCCTGTTGTGGTGAAGATTGGACATGCTCACTCTGGTATTGGAAAGGTATGATGATTTATTTATTTATTGGTTTTTTTTGCATGTTTCTACATGATATATATGTATAAAGTCTCACCATCCAGGTTTTATTGTACCACCTTTAGCTTTGATTACAGGTCACATTCACACACTCTTTACACCATGTAAAGCTTCTGCAGCGTCTGAGTAAATGTCACAACATTTCTTTGCATCCAGTTTCATTAGTTTTTGGCCGAGGGCTTTTATTGATTATATGAGTGTCAGACCACAGTGCAAAGTCTAATCCAGCACCTCCCACAGATTTTCAGTGGGTTTAAGGTCTGGACTTTAGTGGTCAATCTATAATCTAAATACGATATTAGTTTCTTTTCTCGAGTCACTTTATGTGTCACTTATAGAATAACTGGAATTATTTTAACTTTTTATATAATCATTATTTGTAGCTTTGTTTGTTTGTAACATTGTTCATAAATAGCATAGAACAGAATAAGCTTTATTGTCTTTACACCAGATGTGCAACAAAATTGCCAGTGTCAGTTCACTTACATTTAAATAACAACACAATAAGATACAGACTTGTATTAAAAATATAAGCTATAAAGTAGTGTGCATAGAAATGTGTGTAAATTAGAGATATACTGTATGAAAGGGTAGACTTAAGAATATAAAAGTAGGATAAAAATGTACAAATATAACAATGTAAACAATACAAAAGTATATGTAATAGTGTAAACAGTATAGATTTAACAAGGTAATAAAAACAAGTGTAAGAGGGTAAACCATGTATGTGTATTCTATTCTATTCTATTCTATTCTATTCTGTTCTGTTCTGTGTGTGAAAATTATTTCTCATCTCAAATAATAGCTCCCTGAACCACTCTTTCATAAGCCTAGTGAGCCCAGTGAGTCTTGGCATTGTCCCATCTTTACACTCTCCAGGAAATTAATACTTGCTTTAAGAAATGAGAAGCTACTCAGCACATAACTTGTGGCAGCTGAAGCATATTAATCACTGCAGTAATTATCTCATGCCTACAGTATTTGCTTTATTAATTCCAGGTTGGACCTCTATGTTTTCTTTTTTTTTTTTTTTTTTTTTTACCAGGTAGTGCATAAGAAAGTCATTGTCGTGAATCACTTAATTCCTGAATACCTTTTAAAATCACTTTATGTTATTGTGTTCATGTTTACAATCATGTCTGTAGGTGAAGGTGGACAATCACACTAAGTTCCAGGACATAGCCAGTGTCGTGGCTCTCACTCAGACGTACACCACCACAGAACCTCTCGTCGACTCCAAATATGACATCAGAATCCAGAAGATTGGCAATGACTACAAAGCCTACATGTATGTATTTATGAACACACACACACAAAAAAAAACAACAACTCTGGTGACTTTTTTTTTTTTTTTTACACAATAACTGAATTAAACATTCTCTATTGTAGGAGAACATCCATATCTGGTAACTGGAAGACCAATACAGGTTCAGCTATGCTTGAACAGGTGGCAATGACAGACAGGTAGGTGTGGAAATACACACACACACACACACACACACACACACACACAGTCTTCTAAACCTGACATAATGGGGACACCACTTTCCTATGGTCCTACAAGTACCAAAAAAATTAGATATATAATTAAAAAAATTTACGAACATCACTAGTTATACACACACACATTGCAAAAACTGTCACATGTGGTCCATACCCTGAAATTCACACCAGATATAGTTCCAGTCATTTTAGACACGTTTCAGTGCTAAGTTTTTGTGGGGATGCGTTTTTTGTCCCCATAAATTTTTGTGTGCCCAGAACGAGACTGTGTATTCATACTCGTGTCCCCACACAATATAGTTTTACACACACACACACATATGAATGACTCATCTTGACACAGGAAGGAGCTGAGTGTCCTTTAAGAAATAGAGGTTAATTAATGCTGTTGCATGTGTAGAGGCTGAGGCTGAATATTGATTGATGAGTCTATCCACATATTCATCAAGCATAAATTAAACATCAGAAAAGTAAACACATCGATGTAAGGCAGTAATATATGTATATGTTTTTTTTTTTATTCCTGTTTGATTTAGACAAACCAATATATTGCAGTAATCTCCTGGTTTTTACTAAATATGAATGTCATATCTATATTTAGGTACAAGCTGTGGGTTGACACCTGCTGTGAGATTTTCGGCGGTCTGGATATATGTGCAGTTAAAGCTATCCATGGAAAAGACGGAAAAGATTATATCACAGAGGTAGGATCAATTCAGTCTGATAGCAAGAAGCAAAGCATTTTAATCCAAGGTATTTAAAATTAATGAAGTAAATTAATGTAGGAGACATATAAGGAGTTATTAGACCATCGAAAGTCATCAAAAACAGTGGTTATGTGATCAAGTACCATCTCCTGTGTGTATCATTTGACTAAAACAAACAGAAAAGAAAACATTGAATGCCTTAAGCACTGTTTTTGTCAGTACAATGACATAGATATTGATGTAAGAACTGAAGTGATTTTGGTTATTATCAAGAAAACATGAAAAATGGATAGATATCAGCTCTTAAATTAAAATTTTACGAGCTAGTTTTGTTGTTATCATTATATTTATCCAAACAAATGTACCTTTAGTTGTACCAGAAATTAAAATGAAGAAAACAGGGGTGGTCTAATAATTTGTTTTTCCATGACTATATGTTAAAACTAAAGCAAAGATATATGTGTATATGACAGAATGTGCTTTATCTTGTATTCTGTGTGTTTTAGGTGGTGGGCTCTGCCATGCCCTTAGTAGGGGAGCACCAGGCTGAGGATAGACAACTCATTGCAGACATGGTGTTTGCAAAAATGAACCAGTCGGCCGAGAAGGAGGCTAATGCTCCACAGAGACCCACCACCATACAGCCATCACAGGTATGCAACCATAGCATAAGAATCAGAAGGCAGTAGGATGTCATTTATACAGTATACAATGCTGTGCACAAGTGTTCGGTCACCCTTAGCTGAGTTGAAATGAGCATACATTTATTTTTCATTCTCTTTTCTTCAGATACAACAAGAAAATATAGGAAACATATGTGCACAGTGTCAAAAGACACACAAAAACTGAACTTAAAGTTACTATTTAGTGTGACCCCTGACCCAATGTAATGCAATGTAGTAAATAGCACAAGTTAGAAACATCTGGAATGTACTGAATGAAACCTGGTATAAAGCATCAGCTTATTAATGTGATGGATTTCATATTGTCTGAACAAAACACTTACAGATGCACTTAAGTGCAAAAGGAGGTCACACTAAATATTACCTCTTTGGCTTATAGGACATCTGTCATCTGTACTTCTGTACAAACTTCCCTTATAGCCAAATGTTATCTTAATACAGACACTGAGAAGTATATATGGGTCTGATCAAGCGAAAGTGAACATCAATTTGAAAAAGTACATTTGCGCATTTGATCATTTATCAAGTGTTCTCATTTTTTAGCTAAAGATCTGTATTTTATGGAACTGTTGTTCCTTTTGAAATACCACTTACACAGTACAGAAGAACTTCTGCTTCCGCCTTCTGCTAGGCTGCATTAAAATAACAAAAAAAAGACATGAAAAGACTGTCTGTTTGAAAAGTTAAAGTTTGTGAATTCATGCACTGGTCACATTTAGAATGTAATACCTTTTATTGTCATTATATATATGTACAATGACATTAACAGATGCACAGTGGGTAGCTGCTGCCATGCAAGGTGCTGCACAGACCCTGCTGGGAGCAACTTTAGGGTTCAGTGTCTTGCTCAAGGACACTTCGACAGTTGGAGCCAGGGTTTGAACTGCCAACCCTGCAGTTATTAGATGACACACTCTACCAACTGAGCCACAACCACATCTCACTATCTGTGAACTGTTATCTGCTATCTGACTTGTTTTTATAAAATAAGTCAACGTCTGATTACAATGGTAAAGAGTCCTCTGTGTGTTACTATGGCAACCTGTCCATATGTTGTCACATTCTCATGTCAATAAAACAGAGACTTTTCAATATTTTACTCCAACATTTATTTTCAGCATAATTGAACAGGTTTTTATCCTACTTGATATCAGTTTCTGTTGAGAACCACATGCTCGGAATGTTTGTGTAAAGTAAAAAAAAAAAAAAAAAAAAAAATGTCCATTTCAAGTCCAAATGTTACCAAGCACAAATTTGACATTTTTTACCTCACAATTGTATCTCCCCAAAATTTGTTCTACATAATGTTAAAGTGGTTCTAAATACCTACTCAGATTTGGATAATACATGCATATAAGTTACTCCGCTAATATGACACAGACTGTTCATGTGTCACCGCTTGATCAGACCCGTATGTGTGGTTAATATAACTCGACTAAACCAACAAACCTTATGTTGGTCTAAGGCGTTTACACAGAACTGTATGTTAGGACATTATCAAACAGAACACAAGTTTCATATGAGAATAATCCATTGTTTATGTCTGAACAAAAACAGTTTTAGGAAAGTTGGTGTGAGTAAATTATCTCTTTGTCCTTCTAGGGAAGTGGCCTGACAGGAGAGACTGTTGGCGAACCCACTAAGAACGGCACTGGCCGTCCACCTCAAGGTTGTCTACAGTACATTCTGGACTGTAATGGTGTTGCAGTGGGTCCAAAACCAGTCCAGGCCAACTGAGTCATCCGGGAAAAGAGGGAGGAAAGTGGAGATAACAGTGACGTACCATTAGCTGAACACAAGAGCAGACGTGTGGATGCTGATAGAATCAGATCTGGGTGACTTTAGCGCCGTACAACTGAGCGCTGGCCTGTACTGTGTTTTTAACTCTATGCAGTGTCAAAATGTACTGTCTACATGTTGATTCGTGTGCTTGTATAGGTCACCTATGTTTCAGTAGCTGTGGATTTTCTTTGGGGCTATTGTTGATGATGTAAAAAGCAGATGTGCCTACACTGAGTTCAGTGCTGCTATGTGCTATCTGTTTGACCCAGCTATGGATCTTTAATTTGCCCTTTTACCCCTTTATGTTTTCTATTTTAGTGTGTACCTTTAGATATTGTTCAAACTGTGGATTATGGTGCAGTTTGAAGTATGTGTATCTCAAAACAATATGTATACAGTATGTGGGTGTGTATGATTGTAGTGGTGATTATTTTCCTACTTATACTAATGGATATTTATTTTTGTTTTGCATGATTGATACAAAAGCAGGTGCAGGTCAGATATAAATTTATGTCTGATCAAATGGGATGTTCTTGTAACATCGCTGATTTACTCTAAATGTGTTCCTTGTGGTTCATGCATTATGAAGAAATGCATTACTATATGAGTTCTACAGGATACATGTATTCATTAACATATAGTGTATACTCTACATACATACACAGCCTAGACGTGCATTCTGTTACATTCATAGAGTTCATTTTTTTCATCTATAGTAAAAATTACACAAGAAAAGAGTTTATCGAGATAATAATAGACAGACACATAATAAATATTAAAATTAGTTGGAGATTTTATTATATAGGATTTTGTGTCTGCACACATCTTCAATATATTTGTATAATTTAAACCAAAGAATCATTTTTTTAATCACAGAGTTTGCACTCCAGTAACCCACAATGTAAATATCAGTGAGAGGACTGTTCACCTGCAGCTTATCACAGATGTGTGATTTCAACAGAGAACAATGCTCCGGTACCATAATTATGTTCCCCACAAAAAAAAAAAAAAAAAAAAAAGCCTGTTGCATATCACACATCTGTTAACTGATACTGTTCCCGAAGCTGTTTGCCATCCTCCTGCGTTTGCGTAATGAAAAGGTGTAGGGTACGATCTGCCATGAAATGAAAGCTATAATGTCTCCCCATGGCCCTCACACTGGATATTCACTATCATTGTGGTGTTGCCATGACAACAATGAAAGTGCTCTGAGGTTTACTGTGGACTTGTTTTTACTGTGCTCTAGTTACTGCCATTCAAAGATTTAACATATTTACCTTATTATACTCCCTGTGACCCGATGGAAAGTGCAATATAAATCTTTGTTTCTTTTGATTAACTATGTATTTAGTCTGAAATCAGATCTTCCACCTATTCAATTCCAAAAGCTATAGCCATCTACATATTGAATTCCTTTAAAAACATTTTTTTTTACACAAATGTCACAATCACTTGGTTGTTTTCCAGCGGCTTTTGTGGAAGCCATTTCATATTAGTAAGTGGTGAAACAGCTAAATAACCACCAAATCAGATGTAAAAAAAAAAAAAAAAAAAAAAAAAGAAAAGAAATCTCTACTGTTTTCCAACGTAATATTATAAGATATGTTCAGCAAGCTCTGTGTGACTTTTTTTTTTCCAAAGTTGTATAAAGTGCCATTGTATCTGTGAGCGTATCCTTGTAAAAGCCATGCCTGAGGCTTAATGGATGTGTTGTTCTGTTCACTAGGAAATATGCCATGACATTGATTTCCAAGGGAAGAGTGCGCAGTGGTGCCCAGTCTGTAATAACTGCATGGTCATGGTTCAGTGATTGTGGCCGACTATCTGACAAGTCATAACTGGATGTGGTTTTTTGGGGTTTTTTTATGATCGTGCAGACATGGTACATGTATATGTTGAGATCGGCAGGACTGTAACTGTTAAGGGCCATTGTAACCTGGCAATACATGTACTGTTAAAACTGCTGTTGGATTGTATAAATCAAAATCAGAGTATAATATATCACAGAAAAAATTCCAATATGGATATGTCCCCTATGTCACTGGCAATAAAGCTTACTTTGCAATACATATCTGCTATCTGTCTTCACTGTGGGAAATCATGAAAAAATTATACTTACATATTTTTTCACAAGATATAGAGAAGCTGTGGTATCCCAGTATGTAGCCATTAACATATAAGGACCCAGTGTGACATTTGTGTCAGTTCCTGAATGAATTTGTCTGTATATTTAACTGTCCTTAAGTGGTTTATCACCATTTATTCTAATATTATCCTGTTTATTTCGTATTTTTTTCCGTGACAATCCAGTATTTTCCAGCATTTAATTTACTAATCATGTAGATGTTCATAAAAGCTCAGAGTAAAGTGGAGGATTATTATATCAAAAACTGACAAAACTGAGGAAAAAGTGACAATTACAGCAAAGATATCAATAACTGAGCATGAACAAAGTGTCTCCATCCACTGTCATTGATCCAATTCCATGGGTTTTACTGGTGAATCAATGTTGTAGAAGATGACAGTGTTTCCATGGTAACTACTGAGTGCCTGAACATCCTAATGGGTCATATCTGAAGAACATAAAAAGATGAATAACTGTATTTCACATCAGTTATTTACATGGATGGTAGGATTAGTGCATCAACAGGTATTAAACTGTTTAAATCAGTAACCCTAACCCTAACCCTAATCAGTGGATGGTTTTGGTAGATGGTTGATGTGTGGGTATTTATGGGTTAATCAGATATGTACTGCTCTGACTCACATGTTTGAACAAGAAGTGATGATAACATGTCTACTCTGTTTTTTTCTGTTGTTATTTTGTGATTTCTATCTGTTTTATTTGCCACAGTAGGTTCGCTGGATTTGCATTAACCCATAAAGACCCAAACATCCTCTGGTGACCAATATCACTCACTGATAACAAAAAAATAATAATAATAATAATTAAATACCTGTTGATCCACTAATCATATCAATATATACAAATAATTAGTGTAAAATACAGTTTGTCACCTTTTCATGGTCATCAGATATGACCCATTTGAATGTTCAATATCACATTAAATGGTGAAAAAAATCACTTGGGAAAGGTTAAATAGAGAGAAAAAGGAATTTGAGAACTGCTATTAAAGTAGCACTGTGTCCTTATGGGTTAAAGCAGTTAATGATTAATTCAGTAATAAACCAGTCATTTGTTAGATATAAAATGTTAGTGTCACCTTTGAAGCCATCGTTTATTATGCTACCTCCTTAGCAAAGTTTCATAATATAAAACTGGGGGTCAATGGATCCCCAAAGAGTGCATTTACAGAGGCCTGCTACTAAACTGATCCTCAAACCTCCCACACAGAACATAAACATACTGTCTAACCCAGAGGAGCATTCCCAGAAGATGCATCAGTAGGAATGCAAATTAAGCGACTTCACTGAAACATTATGACTCAGTATATGTTCATTCTGAGTACCTGGTCCAGCTGGAGACTGACTGCAGGCAAATGTGGATCATAACCAGCAACATCAGCCTCCACTGCATAAGTGACCCACTGTGGAAAAAGTACAACCACAGCTGAGGTAAGAATAATTAACCTCACTTATATCAGCTGAGTAAAGTCTATAGGGGTGTTCACTCTGCACATACAGTCTTATATTGTGGTATACTGGAGGTGCAGCTGGGGGAGAATTTTCCCAGCATGCATTGGGGCAGGGTGGTTTGGGATAGTTTTATGTGTTTAGAGTATTCTGGATTCATAAGAAGTGTAGTTTTGATTTGTTAGCAGAGTTATGATGTGTTTTACCCCTTGTGTTTGTTATTTTCTTGTGGAATTATTATTTTTATTGAGTTCATTTTTTTTTTTTTTTTTTTGGTAACCATGTGTTAAGTTGATCTTAATTGTTCCATGACACTCTGTAGTACTTTCTAACCAGATTGTAATAGCAGTATAAAAACCTGACAGTTCTCCTGCTTATTACTATATATTTGGATAAATTGAACCATGCATTTCAACTAAAACCAGACACCTTCAGGCTTGTGGTTTTAACAAATGTTTTGATGGGTCCGTTCATTCAAATGCATTAATTTGATAATATATGAATGTGTTTGAGCATATCTTACAAGCCTTACATGCCTCCCATATACATCCCAGAATCAGATTAGGGGCAGGATGTGTAGGGTATGCACCCCAAGGATGCAGAACCCTGCAGTCCTGTCAGCTGCAAAGGCTGCAGGACTCAAAAAAAAACTACTGATGCAGTGAAGGAGGAGCCCCATCACCTCATATCTGCACGCGCACACACGCATACACACAATGTTATTGAATTATTCAGTTCAGTATAAAGTTATTACAAATGACTAAAGTATGATAATATGGTCAGAATGTAATGTTGTGCATCCATACACAGAAGTCAAACATTTTGTCTTCTAAAACTGTAATAAAAATAGAATAAGATGAAGTAAATATCCCGTGGAATTTACAAAAAAATGTATATCCACATTAACAAAAGCGTATTTTGTCACTTCAAACTCCAGACTTAAAAATAGTTAAAAGGGAAAATAGATCAAATCTAAGCAAACATCACATGCATACAGTGTGAGGACTATTCAGTTCAGTAATAAACTTATCATGAATGAGTAATGTATGATAATTATTGGATTAATTTTCTATTAATCTTACTAAATAACGAAACAACAGACCACGAGTTCAAGTCATCTCTTTGAGCTTGCAGGGAGAAAAGAAAAAATACAACACAACAAGCAGTGTGTTTTACCTCTCTCTCCCTTTCTAACTCACAGTTTGTTGAAACCTCCCTTTTATTCCCACATGCAGGTTCAAAGACAGTAGATAAGACAGAGGGAGTTTATAAAAACTTTATTAGAAAATGAGTTGGTCTTCTTTTGTAGCTACAGGATGAACAGTTAAATAAGAAACAGAGTTATAAAATCAGAAAAATGCTAAATTATCATGAAATGAAAGAAATGACCATTACTACATAATAATCATTTATACAATGTGATAATAATAAACCCATCAATAATATATTCATGTATTCATTTAACATTATGTGATTGGTTTGTTAAACATTACTCTTACTGAACCTGAAGACAGTTCATCTGAAAAATGTGGGACAGCTGACATTTCAA